>JAEUWS010000065.1:0-11754 GCA_018524945.1 Podaxis sp. C-F-92630
ATATGTAGTCCTTCATGATCTGTGCAATCTGTATCAGAGTACCTGAGGTCCTGTTCAGCAACATCAGTAACAACTGAACACTTGATGGCAATGGGTGCTCTGTTGAGCTGCTCACTCCAGGACACCATACTCAACACCCAGAGCACTGCTGGAGTTGAAGGCATCCTCCAACAAACATCACCAGAATTGCAGCAACAACCAGAGATATCAAAGGATATAAACCCCTCATTTAGCACAAGAAACTTTCCAAGAACAGTAGAACTACCTTCTCTAGAGGAAAGTGGTCAAAGGTATTGCTCTGCTCCAGGTACACCCAGACTTGAGGAGAAAAATGCACAAGGTTCCCAATACTTTGTCAGGAGTACAATTTCAATACTATAGCATAACTATTGAGGATCATTGAGCTTGAGAACAGTAGCTGAACTGCATTTCCATAGTTTCACAGAGAAAATGCAGTTGTCCTCAGTAAAAAATTTTTACTACTAACTCCTTGAAGTGCCCCCTATTGCTAATGAACCAGCAACTGTGCTTTCACACAAAGAGGGGGAGAAGATGCCTGGTAGGCTTTGATCAACTCTTGAGAAACCATTGAAAATGTATCAAATTTGTGGGCCAATTCAAAGTGTCCACTGACTGGGCAGCATGATGAATCATGCAATGGGACAAACTAGGAACTTCAAACAACTTGACTTTGGCTCTAGAAGGGTCAGCAAGCATGAACACCCATCTCCCTCAGGCTGCCAGGCTGTAATGGCCACAATGTTGACCTACTTCATCTATTGAGCTTTTGGCAGTGTGGCAAAAACAATATGGGACCTTGTCTAGTGAGAAGGCTCATTTTTTGTATTCAATATTAGAATGCTCCTCACCTACAAGGGGCATAATACATGCACAGAAAGCACTGAGCACCTTCTGCACCCCTCAAAGATGTATGATCAGCCCACAGATATTAAACAACATTCCAAGATATAACCAAGAGAAAGCATGATTCAGAGCAAATGCAGACAAGAGCCCATGTTGAACTCACTATCTGAGTCACCCATAACAGTTCCCAATGTTTGGTGAAGGGTAACATCCCTACAGCCATCCTACTGTTCAACTTTCTGCTGCACATACTGGGGGAGGCAGGTAGCACAAATGACCCAGTCTAGGACTCCAAACCAGCCTGGTGCTTCACAATCATCAACAATACCAGATGGTATTCCTGTATGTTTATGATTATGATTGTGAATCATTTACATACTGACCAAGGAAAATAAGGAATGGGGGCTATGTATATGGCCATGAATGGACTGATAGTATCAATGGCTGAAAGAACACTATGTATGTGTGTCTATTTGCTAACATGGCCTATAAAATGTCACAGAAATGAGTGATGATCCATATGGTGGATGCAAGATCATGGAAAGAGTGTCACTGAATCCTTCAAAACAGCTCAAAGGTAGGAAATGGGCTTGAAGGTAAATCTGAGAGACTTTCAAAAGGTGAACAATGCAATGATGTGAGAAGGATCTCATAAAGTGACCTCAAGAAAGTGATCATCCCATCTTCATAACAATAAAGTACTCAATGATGAGCATGTTGTTCCTCAAAGCATATCCTTAGGGGACTAGGGCCCAAGGACAACATCAAAATGCTTGGTCTGGGTTGCCAACCCTCTCTTTCAGGGACTATTTGGAGCAGAAGCCCTCATTCTGTCTCTAGCACTCCAGTGAGAATTATCAATGATCATTAATCACTGCCATCAATGGCCCTCCACTGCATAAAAATAACTACCACCCATGGAGATAGTATATTGGCTGGCAGAAAGGAAATGGAATCTAGTTGGGGAGTGAGCCTATTGTCTACTGGTCTGCTGGTACAGGCTGTGTATTGATAAACTAACTGATGAGGCCCTCACATTGGGGAGTACACCAAGGCCACCCATCAACATCTTCCATGTGTTCATCTAATTGTTGAGATTAACCATCTTCATCTATGCAAGGCCTTCTGGAATACCTTGGAACTTGTCATTATCCAGGTCTGAAGCATTATAACACATTAAGCAGAAGAACAAGATGACATACCAGGCCTTCTAACTCCTGTCCTTCAACTCCAGCTACTTGCTCACTCTCCTCCAACTCCAACTCTGCACTGTGAACTGCACCATGAGCCAACTATGAGCTGTTGGCCAGGCTCACCCATGGTGCCTGCTTTCTGATCAAGGGGGGGGTTATGTTGATACCAGGTTTGTCTGGGGACAACTGTAAGAATTCCTTTATGTATTTCATACATGCACAGTGCTATGACTTGTTGATCCTATTGTAACCAGACTTATATTTTGGAATGGGTGGCATGTGGAAGAGTAGAATAAGCAATGGCAAGGGGACTTAAGAGGTGTTTTCGAGAAGTTAGCAGGCACTGTGATGGTCTCCTGGGTTCGAGGGGTCACAATATGAATTTGGGAATAAAAAGACTTAACATTAAAGAGGACACTAGAAATTGTGTTGCATGTTCAATAGCACTCAGTGAGAAAAGAGGGGGAAGGGAGATAATTCAACCAGCTGCAATGGAGAGAAGTGGAAAAGCACAAAAAAATGACCAGGCTCAAGGAGCACATTATGGGTCCTGACAGGTCCAATCAGTTGTGAGCTGGCTCATTAATTCTGTTTTCACTGGGTTTCAAGATGAACAGGACTATCTGAGGCTCTGTTTCTAGTTCACTGTTCATTACATTTGGATCCACAGATGCAATGAGCTTGACAGAAGCATTATTACCTGTGGCATATTTCCAGTGACAGAGGTTGGGACATTGGGAGTTCCTCACAGGAAGTACAGGTTCCCACAGTATTAGGAGGCAAGAGGGAGGGGCACATTGTGCATTGGTGCCACAGCCTTTGTGGGAAAGTTGTAAGCTTGTCACTGAGAAGCACCTGGATCAGTATGAAAGGACTATATTCAGTTTGCTGATGTAGTTAGAACCACACATTGCATTAAACTATAACATCAGAATGGGATAAAATGTCCGATGTATTTTTGACCCAAGCAGAGACAGCCTCCATCTTCCACTTAAATCGCTGTTCTGGTTTATCGTGGTTAAAGTCATGTGAGGTATCGTCATCCAGCCACATCAGGAAAAGGGCTCAGACCTGTCAAGGCTATGCAAGTCTAGATAAGGACCACAAATCATGTCCAAGCACTACAAGTCATGGGCACTGTCAAATTTGAATGCATACATACCCAGTGTTGCATGAGCTTACCATATCAGGAGGAGAATACAAGGTGGTCCCATCATGCTGGAAGTATACCAGGTAGTCCCATCATGTCAGATGTATACCAGGATTACTATTGTTACAACATCAAAAATTACTTACTGAATTGGGGCTTGGGCCCCATCCTCCCACTCTTCTGAGGATCCATGATTCTACTCCCAACACCTCTTGAGTAGTTTTATGAGGTATATTAGAATTTACCAGATCAGGACTTGAACCCAGGACCTTCTGAGAGAGAAATAACACTTATCCAGTTGAGCTATTAGGCCTTACTGGGCCCTGTGTCATTAGAACATATAGCCCATTACCTGCCTCAGCTCATTGAAGGGAGAGGTCAGTTCTAAGTTGTTGTGAGTCCTTCCTCAATTTATGAACTAGTGCTCAACCTTGCCTCTTGAAGTATTCAACTCCAGTCCCTCAACAATGGTAAGATCATCAAAAAGATATGCAGATGATAGCAAGGTGCTCAAGATGATGGGTATATGATAGCAAGGTGCTCACAACAATAGATCTATGATGATAAGGTACTCACAATAATGGATCTAGGATGGTTATATACTGATAATGATAGATTAATATGTCATTGTTCCACAGATGATGGTTAAACAGTGGTAAGAGCATCAAAAAGATACCTAAATGATGATAAGGTATTCACAATAATGGGCCTATGATGGCAAGGTGCTTACAAAGATGGGTCTATGATGGTCATGTACTGATAATGATAGTTAAATAAGTCTTTCTTCCAAAGATGATGGTAACATGATGATAATCTCACTAACATGCTTTTGCCCAGTTAGGCAGTATCTCACAAGGATGTTTTCTATCTTGTATTTTCAGTACATGAATTTATTTGCTTGGCATTCTGAGAGCCAACATTTCCTAAGTACCTAATTTGCATGCAATGATGTCAGAGTTTCTTAAGGTCTCCAAGTCAATAACATCTTTTGGACAATTTGCTGATGCACTGTTGGTTGGATTCTACATCTCCAGTACCATGTCGACGCTTCCGAGAATGGTTACTGGGCAGAGTGACTGAATGATCTGGCATGAGGGGGAGGTGACACTCTTCGTGTGAGTCCAAGTCGCTTCGCCTAGGAGGAGTGGAGTTGCCATCACCGTTATCCAGAGGTGGAAGACCATGATCATATGCTGCTGTGTCTGACGATGGGATGTACCGAATCCATCCCCCATAAATGCTGAGTGCTTGGTGTACTAGATGGACCTGTTCCCTATTAAGCTGAGATAGGAACTGGGTAACGAAATCGGAGGATGGGTTGGCATGTTTGCGACCAATGTCACAACCACGAAATGAGGTTGAACATGGGATGTTATGGTGGGAAAATCACTGAAAGGATAATAGTGGTCCTCAAAGTGTTTCGCGCGAGCTGGGTTTTGTTGATTGAGCAGATCATTGGTGGAATAGCGGGTTATCCTCATGCCGCTCATCCCAATTGAAGGGATGAGCGTATAGCTCCAAAGCTTCTTCTCCGTTTTCTGATCCTACAACTTAACCAATTGTGGTGGGAGCAACAGTGAGCATTTACCTGGGCCTCAAAAGCAGCTGTGACAGATGCATAGTTGCAAGACCTAGGATTTTCGAGCATGGCCAGGTCGTCTGCTGTTGGGAGAAGGAACCAGAGATGATTATCAAAGTAGAAATGCATGTTTCCATCGACTTAAGAAATAATCATTAACGGCTAGCAGGTGTGTCAAGGCAGATAGAGACTCACGCCTCATCATATTATAGTGCGTGTCAACATGCAAGCTGTTGGGTTTCATGCCCCACCAATATTCAAGTCGATCCAACTGCAATAGGTTTGGGGACCAAACGTTAGCAATGAGGTCAGTCTCTGACAGTATACAGACTCACCAACTTAGCATCTGTAGCTCGAGGCAGGATGTGGGCGTAGTGAACATTGCATGATTCAGGTGTGTTGGTATGACACAACGCCTACTACCCGCCGCGACGTCAATACGCTTCTTGGCAGCATCTGAGAGCCCCTCGCCATTTTCTCTCCTTGAGGATGGGGTAGTCCGGGGGTTAGTGTGATGCCTGGTGGCCTCCGAGTATATAGAGTCATGTTGGCCACCGATATTTGTTGACGATGAACCTGGAGCTGAATCCATGACTTGAGATGATGGAATGAAACAAGCTGTGCTAAGCAAGCATCATGTGCCCCTTTCCCTCTTTCTTTTTTTCTTTCTTCCTTTTTTTTTTGAGTGGTGTGTTGTAGCCCTTCGAAACCTACCAGAGTTAGGTCTTTGGAGCCCGCATAGAGAAAGACATATTCCGTTAACCAGAGCCAGTAGACCTTCCACCGTGGAGAAATGCACTACGCACATCGTTTTTGTCTGATAGTGTGAGGCTCGCGGGTCATCTGTTCCTCCCTGGAGGTCGGTCCCCCCTATACTCACTAGAACTCCACCCTTAGCCCAGTTGTCAGGTAGATCCATCCCTCTCTCAATCACTTGGCTCCAAGTCTGATCGACGAGGTCTCCACTAATCGCTCTCTTTCGGAACTTGAGGCTGTTTGTTATGAGACAGTCCTGTCGCAGTCTCATATTTATAATTGCAGCCCAGCATTGAGTAATCTCATTTGGTTTGTGGAGTGCCGTGGGGTCACTTTGTTTTCTGATTCCTTTTACTAACTCCCTGAAGTAGCCCCATTGCTTATGGACCAGCAACTGGGCTTTCGCACCAAGAGGGAAAGAAGCTACATGGTACACTTGGATTGATTCCCAAAGACCGTTTCAAAACTTGTGGACTAATTTGAAACGTCCGCTGACCGCGCCGCGCGATTAACTGTGCAATGGTGACAAATCCGCAGGTTCGGAGTCCGGACAAACTTGACTTCGGCTTTAGGAGGTTCAGATCTCTCTCAGGCCACCAGGATATAACGTCCACATGCTGACCTACTTTCATCTACTGCGCTTCTCGACACTGATAAAAACAACGTCAGTTCTTGTCCTGCGAGAAGGCCTATTTTTGGCACTCAATCATTAAAACGCCCCTCACCCGAGGTAGGTGACATGCGAATCCAACCAACGATGCGTGACTTTGCGCGACAGCCATCCAAAATCTATTAAATACATACTAGGTCGCCTTACGAGATCCTTTGTCTTCTTTCTCACGTCATGCATCATCCACCTTTTGAAAGCCACTCGGATTTATGTATCTTCAACATAAATCACTCTACATGCAACTTTGCCGTTCTGGGGGATTCACTTTCTTTCCATCACATCGCACCCACTACATGGATTACGACTCGCTTTGTGATATCTTATAGACCATGTTAGCAGATAGACGCGCACATGTACGTAGGGTTCATTCAGCCATTGATACTACCTGTCTGCTCATAACTATGTGTATGGCGTCTACCCCTTATTTTCCTTGGTTAGTATGTAAAAGATTCAGCCTGAGAATTTAAGCATCGCTCGACCTTTCCTTCGTTCATGCCTAAATACGGCGGGTGTTGACAAAGGTACGGAGTGCATGTACCAAAAGGCCATTGAAAGCACACAGGCAGGTACATTCTGATACGCTGAGCGGCCGAACCCCGAACCTGTTTTGCCTAAGATCTGCCCTCTAACTCGAAGCCGAACCGACGGACTTGGAGAAATGTTGGACCCAGATAACCTCGGAGATGACTATCTTCCTGATCGCTGGAAAGACTATGACTTGAGTGCAACTCCGCTGCATAGTCTGTACGCCCAACGGGAAGAAGCACGTTCGAACATGGGATCCGAGCCATGCACAGCAAGTTATACAATGTATGAACCCCCCCTCCCCCGAAAGGTTTACAATTACAAAGGACTAAACGCCGTCTTTCCGCATTCAATCGTACAAGCATGTTATTTAGAGCTTTCAACATGTATCCTCGTGTATCCTCATCAATATGTATCCTCATGATGAAGTCTCCACTGCATTGGGTCTGAATCAACCAGTAGGAACCCAACCTCTTGTCATGAATTTCTTGCGTTCTCAACAAGGAAACCGAAGTAACACTCGTTACGGCACAGTTAAAATTTACGCATTCGGACTCCACTACCAACTCTGGAGTATCGCGGAGGCTATATCACATCGGCGACAAAGGAAGGTTGACACTAAATTCCCTGAATATCCTCAATGAAACTTATGATTGTGATTATTCCTTAGTGACATTGTCAGTTTTTGCGCTCACTCGCCGATTGTAAATCGCGTCCAGGCCTAAGGATAGTGAGACCAGGGATGATGAGCTGCCGAGCGCTTGGGCTCATTGTGCGGCCCTGACTTTTTCTGACGTCATCTATTTCCCAAAGCTACGATAGCCGGGACGAGGAAGGGAGGGCGGCGAAATACTGAAAGCAAAGAACGTTGAATATTCAAGACGATAAGTTTAGTTTGCCCCCCCTTCTTTATTTCCTTCCTCCGTCAAAACACAGGCAAACAGCGAATAGTCGCCTGGCGCTCAGACTGAGCAAACCCAAATGAAGACCGAGTTTTACATTCGGTACGTGCTGAAGGAAATTGGACCCAGCGTTAGACTAGCTCCTTTAACCTAAGCCGTCTCAGGGGCACCTTCTCCCGCTCTCGACTTCCTCCGAAGGCGGTTGTACAGCGAATCGGGTGTAACCGATCCAGCCAAAAGCACCAACAATCGGCGATCCGTTAATCAAATATTTATTCTGTTTCAGAGATGGGCTGTAACAGCACTGGCTGGTATTTGAACGATGACCACGAATCCGGTGCCTCAGACGGCGCGTGGACTTATCGCGTTTCACGCGTTTAGCCACCATGACGCTTCCCCTCTTCGTTTTCAATGAGAATGACAAACACGACCTTGTCAGACCACGCGCACTAACGTTTAAATACTTGACGCTGTCTGCTTCCTGCCATACTACAAACGACTTGACAACGTCTTGAGCTCTACACTATGTCTACCACTACCACCCCTCCTCACGAGAACCCACAAACTACCAGTCAACTCCCCTCGTCTCAACCTTCCGAATTCTCGCCCAATGATCCTGTAAGCAGTGTGGCCATCGCTTGAGGCTAAATCCGCTAATGCTGTTGCCAACAACCAGATGCTGCCTTCTCTCCCTGAATTTCCCAGCCGTGGGGCGAGGAACAATGTTGTCATGGGTGGTCATTACTTCCACATTGGAGGTTCGATGACGATGACCGTCAATGATCATTCTTGCGCTGTCAGTGGCGGCAGGGTGACGTTTGCCCTCCCCAACGATACCCAAAAACGCCAGCAATCCGTTCCAAAATGAGACATTCATTTGGATATTCATAGGATATATCCTCCTGACTCCAATTTGGTGAGCGCCTCCAAATGTCTTCGTTGGACTCGCATTAAACCGCGGTTCTCGCTGGTGGGACTTCTAGGCTATGGCGGAGGTTGTTCAGGGTGCCACGCGCGTCATTATTGCCATGTATAAAACCAAGATCGCAGTAGTCTCGACATATGACGTTGTATCTGACATGACATTGTTTTGAGCCATCCTTCTACTCACTTCAGCAGGAATTTGGTATTGAAATTCGAGTCTACCATGCAGAACCATTACAAATAATCCTACACATCCATCTTGTCCTCCTTCTCCCAACCCGGGTTCTTCTGCAAAATTACGAAGCCCTCCATCACATGCCCAAACGAAATATACTCTTCTGTAGCCAGCTCGGCCCGCTCTGTCGCTCCTAGCCGGACGGGCGTTTGGTGCGTCTGGAACCCTGATATCGTTCTCGGCTTGCCTGCCTGTCCGACGACGTCCACGGCTTGTCCGACCCGAACAGTGACCGGAATACTCCGCAGATCCTCATCGAGGGTAATCAAGAACCGCGGATACATGGCAGGTACGAGGAAGAAAAACATCCAGTGGTACTTGTCAAGGATGACTGCGGCCGAAACGTCAGTGGCGAGCAATTACATCATGGGGGTTGGCAAGATACTTACATGCTTTGGCATCCAAAAATGCCGTCAAGACGCCCAACAAGCCGGCCACAGCGGGTTTGCTCATGATCTCCCGATCACAGAAGAAGGGGTTAATACCAATCGTGCCCTTGCCCATATGCACCAGTCCCTGTGCAACTCGAACCATAAACAAACAATCGGGCTCTTTTTGGTAGTAACCAGCCAGCTGTCTGAGCATCTGTGCTAGCCGAGCATTATTGGTACCGGCACCAATGATCCCCATGGCGAAAATTGCGTTGAGGGCAACGCCAAGATCGTTATCGTGACTATACTTCGATAGAGTGTCAAGGAGTGGAAGCTGTGGATTTGACGCGCTGATGAGCGCAATAGCGAGGGGAACAGCCTTTCGGATGACGGGTTCACCGTAGTGCATCTATTTTTAGACGTAAAACTTAGAGGTGGTCAGGTGAAAAAGGAAAAGAAGCTCACAAGGTGATTGAATTGGCGTAGTGCCATCTCGGCACCAATTTCTTCACCCATAGCAATCAATGAGATGGCAAGAACGGCAAATGCCTGGAATGTGTCGTCCACCTTTTCATCCTTCTCTTCCTTTCCGCCTTCCGTTGAAACACCGATATGGTCGTCGCAGTGGTGTAACATCGCTTGAACCTTTAATACATTTCCTGTACCAGCGTACGCGCACGCCTCGACGAGAACCTGGGCGGTTTTAGAGATTGGGTGATCGATGGCCTTCAAAAACTCAATTGTGGCGTCAGACTCTTCTTGTGAGCCTATCAACTAATTTAAGTATATAATAACCAGAGATAAACAAGGACCCACCAAGATACAGCAAAGCCAAACCAAGTACGAAGAACTTGGCCCACTTTTCATCCAACCCCTTGTCCCCAGCTTCGTGCTTCTCCAACAATGTCTGCAGCATAGTCGTGGAAACGTCACCATTCTTGCTTCCCACAAAGATGAAGCCGAGCGATAGCGCAGCTAATGATGAGATTTCCATAGTCACAGAGTCATCGGAAACATGTGGTAGGATGTAAGGAATGATGTCTTCACGATGCGAGCCGCAATATGCGAGACCAAGACCGATGAATGCGGCACTCTTCAAAGGAACCGATTTGTTCTCCGTGTACTCGCCGAGAAGCGCTAGGGCGGCGTCCGCCTCGGTCCGAACGCCAGTGTTGAGGATACCAGTAGCGAGAAGGGCTCCAGCCTGAGAGAACAAAATGTTAGATCACGTTCGGGAGGCCATAGGTCACGACAATACCTTGATGTTTTCCTCTGATGAATAGGTGTACTTGTCCACATGTGAAAGACCAATATCTGTATCCCAAAGCAAGCTCAAGCCCAAAGACGCAGTAGCACTCAGCATACCTGCGGATCACTAGTAAGATAGACGTTGCAGCCCTCGAAGAAGGAATCATACCGTGATCCTTGTTCTTGTATATCCAGCTGTTACCCTCATCGGCCTCCACCAATAGCTTATCGTTACCAAAACCAGCGTTCACAAAGGCATTCACGAAGGTGCCAGCCAAGTTGGCCCGTGCCGAGTCGATGTTTGCTGTGACGCCCGGTCCTAGGATAGTTATATCAGTACAAACTCAGATAGGCACCGCGTGAACAGACATACTTGTGTTTTCTAGATGTGACTTGTAAACATCCTCCAGAGACTTTGGCTCTAGTACACCCAATTCTTTGCCGAAGTCCCGGAAGTGCATACTGAGATGAGCGTTACTCAGGCATTCAATTAGGTCTTCAGGGAATTCTTCGATCATTTCTTCGGTATCGGAGTCTTCGATAGGGTGTAGCCATTCTAGAGGGATTTGGGCACGAGCGATCAAGAAAGCTAGTTGACGTTTCATCAAACTGGTAGAATGGAGCACATTAATTAAGGAATTTAATACATAAGGGGCGGAGGACATACGGATTGCCGGGAGCGTTAAAGTCTTCCCGAATCATGTCGGGGTTGGCAAGTCGGATTGAAAGCGCAAGAGCTTCAGGGAATTTGCGGTACTGGACATATATCGCATGTGCTGTGGTCAAGAAGTTGACGTCATCAGGAGGAGGAAGAAGATTAACACATCTGGGCGATAAAAACAGAAGTGAGTTCGATGATGGCGTAAGATCGCATTGTGAGGACGAACCGAATCATATATTGGCATACTCTATTGAAATTATTTTCATCCACAAGTCCCACAATCTCGTCTACAATCTCCAATTCCTCCAAAAGGTCCACAGCATCCGGTTCCGCGTTGTGATTCAGCAAGAACACAGCACAGTCCTTAGCCAACGCACGAAGATCGTCAAAAGAGCCAGGGAGAGGAGGATGTTCGGGGGCGCCACTGATTCCGGCAGCCTCTTCTTCGCGTAGATTGTATTCTTCACCAAGTTCTGCGGCAAGATGTCGGACATATTCATGACCCCACGACCCTGGGTCAGCAAGAGGAGAGAAAGGTGGGCGAAGGGTGGCGGCAAGAAGACGATAGCGGAGGGTACCCCGGGGTTGGGTATCGGAATACGTCATCGCTAGAACAGAAAGAATATCGGCGAACAGGCTCTAGATCAACGGAGTGAGGATTGCCATCTAGATGTCA
>JAEUWS010000060.1:0-11721 GCA_018524945.1 Podaxis sp. C-F-92630
CAGGGATAATACCAGCGAGATACATGTTTTCAGGTTTATAGTGTTGATCAAGGGGGAGGTTGAGACAGATGAGCGAGACCATGCCAATAGACACTTTTTTCCCTGCTTGCTTGTTGCCAAAAGGATTGAAGAAGTCAATGCACAAACCAAACATGTATTGACCCTCACCCTGTGCTGAGCCAAAATGCTTTCCATCTGGTCCATTGAACGTTCAAAGCATGGATCCATCAAAGATGTCTTGCATTTGTGCTGGGCTGTCACAACGTGTTTGTTCCCACCCATTGTCCATCATCTTTTCAAATCTGGGGCATGAAAGAAGACCAGCAAGCCAGTCTTTGAAGTGGAAATACACGAAATGCTTGATAGGCACTTGTGCCTTGCCTTCAATACCTTTGGTGAGGACAGAGTTGCAATTGCTCTGGCCAGGAAATTCCTTGTGGTTGCATCGAGCTGGATACTCAGTGGAGGAATTGTGTGCAGTAGGGGGATAAGTCTTATGACATGTCAGGTTGGGACAGACTGCATAGGTGGTCGATTTTCCTTCCAGATGGAAGTGCTCCAGGATGGAATGACTGTCTTGTGGGAAGTCAGACAATAATTTCTTCTTGGATGGTCCCAAGTTGGGTTTCAAGCACATAAGGGATAATTGGATCGCATAGTAGGATGTTCCTAGTAGGAAGTCAGTGCCGCATCTAGGAAGCCCAAGCATTACATTGCAGGCAATGATCGAGAATAAAATGACCTGAGCGATGGGATTGGTATTAGGTAGGATACCGTCAAAGTGATGTTCTAGGAGGTTGTGAACAACTGAGCATACTGGAGGTAATTAGGAGCACCCACCTGTATTATACTGGTTGCTCGGGTCTCAGCTGGAAGACTTTGCTTCATCATGACATTCTTGAATCTGGCCAAGTCTCCTCCATACGCACTGCAGTTGATCCCACAGTTCATGAACTTCCGTCTTGGCATGAGACAGGGTGATCAATTGCTTCAGATCAACTAAAACAGATTCGTAAGTCCTGCCAAGGTCTCTGAATGCATTTTTTGAGCCTCCAGACAAGGAATAAGTTGGTGAGAACTCCTCTGCAGATTGTGCAAGGTGCAAGATGGAATATTTAACATTGTAAAGCTGGGAGAGGATGGCCTGGCTGCCAGCGTAGACCAATCCAGGGTCGAGGCTAGCATCACAGCAAATGTGGCACTCCAAAGGAGTGCTTGGGTGGTTTACACTGGTTTCATCGTGCGCTCTAACATTCTCGGGTGGAGGTGATGCAGTGCTATGAAGCCACAGTGCCTCTAGCCTCTGTTTGAGATCATCAATATCGTCGTGGGTTTCAGGTTCGTCGGTTGGGTGAGGGGAAGGGTGGATAAGTTCTGGAAGGGGCGGAGGGGCAGAATTCATCCCAATACTCTGCTCTTGACCTGCAGATATCGCATCCAACATCTGGTGGCTTTCGACAGTGCGATGGTCCAGTATTGCACCCTGGCACTGGCAGGTGACACAGTAGCAAGCAGGCATACAAGCAATGCATTCCTCAAGATCCAAAAGTGCGAGAGCCAGAGGAGCAGTTAGTGGGCAATTCTTCATAGTTTCATATGTATATAGGTTTTACTAACAGAATCACACAAGGGTAATGAAATGGCAGACAATGAGTACTGGATATGGAACAAAAGCCTTCTTGACTAGACAACGCACTGGAAGGACAAGAAAGTTGCAGAGAGTAAGTCCTATCCTTATGCCATATGGAGTTAGAGGTTGGATTAATTAATAACCCGAAATCACTGTACACAACCTTTTCCATAACCTAGGTATGACATAGTATGAATATGGCGTTGTATGTATCTACAGCCTCGCTTGACTGTTCAATGTCCTGTTTCCACTGCACAAAGAAACTCCTGCATCCCATTATTTAGCAATGTCTTTGTGCACCAAGTTCTTGTGCCATATTGCCATCAATGATATGCAACTAAAAAGTTGAATGGGCTTTGGAAATAAAATGTGTGATAGTAGGTGACTTACTCCTGTCATTCTTTCCGAATTGGAGGCAAAGCAAAAACTGGCCCAACATCTAACTCTCTTCTCTCCTGGGTGTGAAGGCTCTTAAGCCATGCTTCGTCATAGAAGTTGCTTGGCAGACCTGGGGGCACTTCGCGACGTGTTTCATTAGCTTCTTTTTGTGTAATCCTCTTGCACGGTGGGTTGCCTGCATGAGTGCCCCCATACACGTTCGTTGTGTTCTGATCTTTGTCTATTATTCAAAGCAGTTGGGTAATCTGCTGGCTCCTCCAGGAAACCTGTTTGATGTAATAGACTGGCCGATTCGCGTCATCCCAATCGCTCTCATCTGAGCTCATACCTGCATGGTTGAGCATTTCGACTGCCCCCCTCAGCTTGATCCAGCGTGGATCATCTTTATGCTCTGCTGCGATGGACCAGCATGTTTCCCATAGCTGTGGAATGGATGGAGTAAGCCCATGGATATGGGTCAGATATGAAGTCCCCTCAAGTGGGAAGACCACATACCTTATGTCGCCTTGTAGTTCTACGCTTGTTCTGCAGCTCGCTCTCTTTGGACTTGGCAAGGCGATCATTTCTTGCATCTGAGTCCTCATCAGAGTCTATCTTCATTTTCAGGCTGAGAGATTTGAGCCTCCTTAGGCAACTAAAGAAATAGCTTGAAACCTCCTGCTGCAAGCACTCATCTGTGAGGTATGCATCATCTTCAACTTCAGTGAGGTAGTTGAAGAACAGGTCACAAAGTTTCTTGTTCCAGCCAGAGGATATATCATCCCAGTGAGGTTGCATCGGATTCAAATGGGGCCAGTACCGCTCGTTGTCTTCATTCTCATCAAACAGTTTGACCCTAGCTGTGGAAGGCACCCCAACAGAGCTGATATCTTTATCTCTTCAGATACCCAAGAGTTGGTTCATATGGCCTTGCCACATAGTCTGCTGGGTTGAGTTCGAGTCTCTGGGGAACTCTAGGTGGCTTACCTGTCTCTTAACTAGATCCGTATTTCATTGCTTTTGTGGTGAAGGTTTGAAATGGGTGTTGGTGACCTTTCATGGGACCTTGTTGATTGTACATGAAGGGGAATGATCACAATCATAGCGCTCATTGAGGGAGGTCAGAAGATCAACCATCTGGTCGATCTTCTTTGCTGTTGCCTTGGTCCATGTTCAAGACAATATAATGTGACAAAAGTCCACAAGATGTACACTGTCACCATCATCACGGTGCTTGCTTGAGCTTGGAGGTTCATGGGGGGTACACCTATTGACTTGAGGGACCTGATGATGGGTGGATTAGATTTGGCCATTGATATGCAAGAGCGCTCTTACAGGATCATCATCACTGAGGAGGTTCATGCTGCAGTCATCCTCAAAATCTACAGTGATACGGGGTGCGACCTTTCGCATAGGCAGAGGTTTCTGATATTTCGAATGAGCCATGATCTTGATGTCCTGAAGAAACAAGGGACTTACAAGGCCTTCTGGCTCAGATTCGAAGTATAAGGAATCTTCGTCATCTGTGGCACTCCAGACATACTCTGGGTGATGGGGTTGCTTGCCTCTCTTCTTCGCAGTGTGAGTTAATGGACGGGCCTCACGTGAGACATTGGGTCTCTTGGTAGCACTTTTAGTTAGTGGCAAAAACAGCGCCGCACTGGCACCACCCTTTGGGCATGAGAACCTGGTCAATGGGGGTACTGCCCATTGTGGTAGCTGGACGAGAGATGCTTCTGGTTCCTAACTATATATTGAGTGACGCTCATTTATGATCAATCAAAGACTTACTGGACTTCCATCATTGGAACTACTGAGTCCATCTACCAGGTCAACAACCTCCATCTGCTCGATTAAGTCTTGTGCTTGATCATTTTGGAACCCATCATCCTCCTCCACTATGGGCTCCTGGCTTTGTTGTGAATGAAAATGTTGCTCAGGACGAGCTTCTTCCCTGTCGGTTTGATCTTGGGGCAGGCTGGTATTGTGAGGTAGAATAGGTGAATGGGCAGAGGCTGAGTGCGTTTCGCACATTGCATGTGTTACTTCCTGAGCCACTGGAAGTGGAGTGGCACGGTGCGATAAAATGGGGGACTGAGCAGTGGACGGGAGTGGTTCACAGGCAATGGCTGATCCCTGTGGAGGGTCTTCTTGAGCGAGTTCAGGATGTCCAGCATCCTGAACTTCTTGAGAATGTGCTGTTGTGCCATCCACCTGGGGCCCTCGTCATAGATTGGACCATGGTTAGATGATGAGACTCACCTTTCCAAGTGCCTTGAGTCGCGCTATCTCTTTCTCCAACTGAAGGACCTTGTAATGTTGCAGAATGTAAGGCACACTTATTAAATATCCAGAGCACAAGACCTACCTCAGACCGTAAGGACTTTATTTTCTGCTGTTGCCCTTTTCGTCATTTTTGTGTAGGCAGGGGGTTGATGGCAATGAGCCTGACCTTTGAGGGCATAGGTTCGCACGTCTGTAACATTATTATTCAATCAACTGATTCATTCATCCATCAAACTACCTGACCTCATTTGATGCAGAGGTGGAAATGGCTCCACTATCGTGCTTAGAATGGGCTGGATCTGGCATGCATTGCTGGGGAGTTTGTTTGCAAGTGGCTTGGGATGCATTGGTGGAACATGCTTGTGGTACTGCACTGATGATAGGTCCCAGGGGCATTTCAATCAAGTCTGGCATCTAAGGTAGCATCAGCACCAGCTCTTGAGTGGTCTTGGCAATATTGCGTACATGGAGAGTAGCACTAGGATAGCTTTCCATCTCAATGTCTTCAAAATTGCAAGGAGGCTTTGAAGTGGTAAAATGTAGTGGATTCAGAATCATGGAGTATGTAGCGCTGTCTGTACAGAACTATATATTCTCTAACCACTTCAGTATTGATAAGGAAAGAGTTGGGGCACAAACAATAATTTTGTTGTTGGCCCTCTTGAGTATCCACTAATATCTGCATCACTGGTCAAGTTGGTATCAAGATTAATGAAAGATCCAGCCCACCTTCCGAATGTTGGAGGTTGTTGCCTTGTCTTTCTTATGCCTTGACACTTCTGATGTGCTTTTTAGGTGGAGTTTCAGCACAGAGTGGAGTGGCCAGTGGTCTTCATATTGTTTCGTGATTGGATACTACTTTATTACCTGTCAGCAACTGAATTCAGTGCCCACAGCCACCAAATGAATGATGATCCTTACCATGTTGCAGAATTGCTTCATCTTTGTAGTATCCTGGTAGCAGTAACTTACAGTAGTATCTAGCTTCTGGGCTGCTAGACAGTGTATGTATTTCTATACAATGAATACATTGTCAATTGAACTCATGTAATGGAGCAAAAGAGACAACAAACCTGAAATTGATTGAAACTCGCTTTTGTCCATCCTCTTGCCAAGAGAACTGCCTTGATGTTGAATCCACCACTGTTGGGGCGACCTGCTTCTCCAGGTGGCTTTGGAATGAGGTTTGCAATGTCCTCTTCAGATTGACTAAGCACGTCTTCATCACTTGTCTCAGACATTGGGGTTAGAGGGGATGAAGGTTCAAGATCTAGATCAGGGGAATAGTCGAGCTCGCCCAGTGCAGTGCCTTCTGCTCGTTCCACACCAGGCATTTGCTTTGTCAATGGAGTGTGCTTGGATATCTGGGGTAGTGCAGGTGGAGGGATTTTTGAGAAATAGATGCGTTTGGTGACAATAGGAAGGTGTCGGTGAACAAATTGCCTTTGCATGACTGATTTGCAGCTCCGCAGTAAATGCCATTCCCTATATACAGTAGGAATACAATAAATTCTAAATTAAGATGGTGGTGACCTTATTCTTAGTTTCATTGTATTGTTGCACCATTTCCACATGTGGAGACAACAACACTAGACAATAAGCTGGATAAACTGGGGGAATATGGAGTTCAGGTTATAAATGCGAAATGCCACTGTTCACATAGCAAACAATCCGACTATGAATTTCTTTTCGAATATCTACAACCAGGAAGTTGGCATAGGTCTCAATGAGCCGCCTCAGGGTGGACATGCTGACTCTTCAATTACAGAAATACCAACTCTTTGTGAGGCTGGGGAGTCACGCAGGGCCCATCAATTGCCTTGCTTTTGCAAAGGATGGAGGGTATCTTGCAAGTGGAGGTAGGCTCTAAACTGTGGTTAATGACAGGAAATTAATATCATACAGGTGATGACAAGCAAGTGAAGATTTGGAGTATACAACAGCGTACATGCATACAGACCATTTGCGATGGGGTGATGCAATGGGGGCAGATCACTTGTATACAATGGCAGGGGACATTTTCAAGTGCGAGCTCCTACCTTATCTTTGGGACTGGAAGGGGCTTCATCGTAATCTACAAGCGCAGTGAGCAAGTGGTAAGCCTGATTCATTCATCAATGAAGCACCACTGACTGTGAATAGAGGGCGTATGCTGAAGTGCATACCACATGCCCCTTTTCGGAAAGCAATGGTATTGAGGTGATAGTGTATGACAGCACGCACCAGCGCCTTGGTGTATCAAGTCATCATGGAAGAGTTAAAATGTATGTGATGAAATTAAATGGTAATGTTCCCTACTTCAAATCAAGAGTGCCAACTGACCTCATTCTTCAGGAACGCTTGAAAAGCTCTGGAGTTTCAAGGGGCCAATTGTTTCACTCCATTCGTTAATCTTCTATAATAAGGGCCAGACACTCATGGCGCTTGCAGCTGAGACTGGGACTGTGTAGGTGAAGCACTACCGGCGACGAACCTGCATGCTGACAATGCCCAGAACCTTTTTTGACAGTAAGACAGGTAATGCCCCTGTCTCAAAAGTATTGAAATCTGCCATGTGTGCTAGTCCTGAAAGCTGAATTTCTTGTGTTGGCTGACTACTTTTAGAGGAAGTGCTGATATGTGTCCAAAAGAAAAATACATCCTCATTGATAACCTGGTGACTGGCTTCGACCTTTATGAGGTGAATCGAACATCCCCAATACAAAGGGTCCCAGTCCCTCGAGTTCAGAGCTACGTAACAGACAGAGTGTTTGGAGAAGATGGAGCCATGGTGATTGGGGGAAGTGATCAGGGGGCTGTTTATGTGGTGCCCATTGGGTCGCCCGAGAAGACACAGGTCCTCAATCATGCGGCACAAACATGGTATGGTGCAAAGAGTAAGGGCAAATCTCCTAATCTAGCACCCAGACTGACAATGGTGCAGAAAAAACATTGATACAAACTGTTCAGGTGCTCTCAACAAAGCAATATCACTACATTGTGAGTGGAGATTCGGGCCCCAAATATGATGTCTGCTTGTGGTGCAGATTGGTATGTCACTTGTTAATTCACCTGAGGTGGCCCTTAACCATATTTGGCCCAGATTCCACAGAGAGAAGAGAAGGAGCAGCAGGAAATGGGTAGGAGCACAATGATTGGAGCCCTTATCTTCCTCAATTGTGTTCTATTGCTTTTCCTGGTGGCCAATAATAATCACCATGCACTTGAGGTATTTATTTCTACTGTTCACATTGAGCGTAATTGATTTTTGCCTCAATATTTGTAGATTTGGCGGCAGTCTTCCACAACTGTTTGGGTCAAAGACTCCTTGGACAGGCACTGGAAGTCTGGAGTGACAGTGGAAAGGTATAAGGCGACTGGTGGTATTGCTCATGAAGTTAATGGTGGGGATGATGACGATGAGGATGATGGCAAGGACACGGATCCAGCGTTGGATCACCATGCATCTGCAGAGAGAACGGGCATTGATTTGTCTAAACTAAGAGGTAGGGACAGTGGGGGAAATCCAGGCCAAAAGTCATTGGCACCTATAAAGAAAACCAGCACAGATTTAGTTAGGATAGCGGGGGAACTGGACAGACTAGACTAAAGTAGGCAGAAACTGGTTATATAGTACTTTGTTCCACTCACGTACTTATTCAAGCACCTGCAATGGAAGTGCGCTCAGAATCATACTATGGAAAAAACAGGGGAGAGCAGATGGCTGAGGGCCAGCGCGAGGTTGAAAGGTTGTGTGAGGTTGAAAGGTTGCGCGAGGTTGAAAGGTTGCGCGAGGTTGAAAGGTTGCACGAGGTTGAAAGGTTGCATGAGGTTGAAAGGTTGTGTGAGGTTGAAAGGTTGCAAGGTTGCACGAGGTTGAAAGGTTGCACAAGGTTGAAAGGTTGCAAGGTTGTGCAAGGTTGAAAGGTTGCACAAGGTTGAAAGGTTGTGTGAGGTTGAAAGGTTGCAAGGTTGCGTGAGGTTGAAAGGTTGCAAGGTTGTGCGAGGTTGAAAGGTTGCACAAGGTTGAAAGGTTGCATGAGGGTGAAAGGTTGCACGAGGGTGAAAGGTTGCATGAGGGCGAAAGGTTGCACGAGGGCAAAAGGTTGCATGAGGGCGAAAGGTTGCACAAGGGCGAAAGGTTGCATGAGGGTGAAAGGTTGCACGAGGGTGAAGGTGGTAGGGTCATCCAAGGCCACAGGAAGGCAAAAAGCAGCAGGAGGGTGGAAAGTAGCAGGTGCGCTTGCTGCAGTGGGACTGCTAGAGGTGGCGGGAGCACACAATGTGGCAGAGGAACCAAGAGCTGTGGGCGTGGAAGGTAGCAGGGCAGTCTTCCTTTGTCACCTAGGAAAAGTGTTTTGCAGCGCTGCGAGCTCCAAAAGAAAAGAAAAAGGGAAGTTGGCCACCTTTGCACTGGCACAACCAGTGGCCCTACCACAATGAAGCAACTCCCTCCAAAAGCGGATGGTGGTTGCCATGGGCTGCAGCTGCGGTTTTGTGCAATGCTGGGGTCCAACAGCCCAAGCTCTTTGGAGGCGCGCTAGAAGGAGGCAAGGGGCACCGGTGCAGGTGGTGGAGTACCTGCTGAAAAGAAACTTGCTGCCACCTAATCACAGGGCCCCGCTGTTGATTTTCCCACACTTCCTCCTGCCTCGGGAGCAGCTTTCACTGATTCTGCAGCTGATCAGTGCATCCACCTCAATCATGGTGTGCCATGGCAGAAAAAAAGCAGGCCACGATCCCTCACATAGATATGCTACCCCACGTGAAAGTCTGACTGCACGCTCTACTATGACTAAGAAGGAAATCGCGAGGTGCACAGAAACCTTTCTCTGTGAGATTGAGCATGACAGCTATGCATGTGCCCACCTCGCAGTTGCTGTAATGGATGCAACTCGACAACAGTTCTACAACTATGTTCAAAAGCATCACATTCCCAGAAACTTTCCCCTCCACAAATACAGCAACGATTTCATGTTCCACTTCAGAACCTGGGTTGACAAGAGTACCACACACTTTCCCAACATCCAGACTGCCCTGGAGTACCGCAAAAACAAAAAAAATTATGATGGATGGTCCAAGCGTAATTTCATTGAGACAGCAGGGATTAATTGGAAAGCTGCCAACAAGGGTGCCCTTCTTGCATCCATTCCGGAATTCGCGCTCACAGCCCTTCCAAAAGACAAACCCTATCCCCCTCCTTATACCTTCATGGCAGAAACTCATGCCATCTGGGGGTACCACACAAAATTCCTTCACAAAGATCCCCTGCACAACAAACGCGATATGTGCAAACCCATCCTCATGCTTGATGAAGATCGCCTCCAACTTGATATCAAGCCCCAGCAAGATGCTCGAGTCTATGACGAATCTGACAGAAGTTTAATTTGCATGGTTGTCCGCAACGTCTGTAAAAACCACTCTGCCATAGAGTTCGTTGATGGTGTTATTAAGGCATCAGTGGAAATGAGGAAGACTAGTCGAGTGCGCTTTGCATATCTGATGTCTATTATGCTGGCTGATTGATATGTTTAGAAGGGCGACCCAGGGTCACTTCCACAAATGGGTCTCTCCTGTGGGCTGCGAAGTAATGTTTCATTGAATTGGGTGAAGAACCTCAGATCCAAAGTGGAGGAGGTCGAAAAGATCGAGCAAGAAGCAAGCTCCGGATACGCTCTTTTCTGGAATCTTTCACATGCTATCGCTCCACCTGAAGTCCTTGAAGACTTTGATGGCTATCTGAAAGAACTTGGCATCAAACGCATGGATGGTGCTGGGACAATGAAGCACAATGTCGAAACAGGCGAAGGCAACTACACTATATCTATCCCTGGACATGAATTCACTTTTCGTGGTGCCCAGCTTGTGCCACCAACGGGAGCCTGCGCTGAGAATTATTGTCAGTAAGTGCTTCCGCTTATCAGAAGATTGGACATTGTCATTTATCTTCCTGCCTGAAACCCTAGGCACACTCACTACGAGCACCAGCCACACACGTACTCAATATCCTGGTGCACAAGCCATGAAACTGTTGAAAGTATCTCAGATAAGGATAATGGTGGACATTTTTATATCGCATCGCACGGCATTCGCGTCCAGGCTGCCACCAATACTTTCATTATTTGGAAACCGTGACTTTGGCATGGTACAACCCTTAACCATCAAAATCCATGTCGCAGAGATACAACACCATTTGCTACCTGAGGCATCTGCTTTGTCACATCTTCACAACTTCCAAAAGCTTGGAGGTTATATGAACAAAGGCAGATCTCACTTGAACAGGCAGAAACCATGCTGCTGGCTCACGAGCCTGCTGCTGAGGAGGACAGTTTCGGCACTGATACCAGCGAGGACCCCCAACCTGCCCGCATGTACCCAACCTTCACGCAGCCACTAAATGAGGAGCAGCGGCACCTATGGAAGTGCCTCGGAAATGATATCCCTGAACCTAGTGCACAGGTAGCCTCACACAAGGAGCTTAGGCAGTCACAATGCACGCACCGCCCCACGTGGAAATTGGCTGCTGCTAGTGTAAACCCTGACTAGGTAGTATGTACAGTAAGCGTATAAATTGCATTACAGGTCCTGTTGCAACTGAGTGTTTTGGGGTCTGCACTGCCAATGACACAAATCACCCAATCTACTACATCAAGCACGTTTCCTGGAGGAGCCGGCAGGTAACCTGACTACTTCGGACTATAGACAAGCAACAAAACACTATGAGCACGTGCGGGGGTACTCGTGCAGGCAACCCACCTGCAATAGGGTGTCCCAAAAACTGTAATCGAGGTAATTGGGATGTCGTGATTTGGGGCATAGGTATATAAGAAGGTGGGGATATCCTCGAGATACCCAGTGGCAAGTGCAAAGGATGACCTAGAAGTAGTGCAACTGTATAAAATGTCTGCTTCAGCAATATGCCTCCAGAAAATTGAATGGGATACTCACAAAGATCTTCACCTGTCTCCCTGGCATCCCTTACCTGGGTGCAGTGCAGCAGTCTTTAATCATTCCATGTGTGTTGGCCCAGAGTGGCATGCTGCAAGAATTAGCATGGCAAAAACCTCAGCAAAGGTCGAGAGGGGTTGGAGAGCGAGATGCACCAGTACACTATTAGACGAGCAACCAAAGTGGCTCACTTGGGAGATTGCACGATTTGTGCAAGAACACCATTTAGGGGCACCAAGGACGCATGTAGTGTGGCCACCCTCGGAAGTCAGATGTTCTAGTAATCAAGGTAATCGAGGCACCACGATAGTCAGCCTTGAACTGTCGCTGATTGTTGGGGTATACAGGAAGGTGGACACGTCCTGGAGATGCCCAGTGACAAGAACCTCATCTGCAGGAGCTTGATGGTCTTGAGTCGTGAGGATGAGAGTGACACAGACAAGTGGTGAAGCTCTGGTGATGCCCAGTAGCTACAATTTTTTGGTGCCTTGGTGATACCC
>JAEUWS010000059.1:0-11719 GCA_018524945.1 Podaxis sp. C-F-92630
TGGACCCTATAAATAAATGTCACGAATGTTGACGAGCGCTGAGTGGTCTCCCTGGCACAATGTGCACAGCTATTACCAAAGATAAACCCTAGGGTGACCCTTCGGTACCTCAGTCTGGTGCCTGCGCACTGCGTTACTTGATCGTTGCCCGCGCTGCGTCATAGATGTCGAGCGAAAGAATGTAGAGGCATTTATCACTGCCAAGGACATTGAAAGGCTTCAAATCTGCCAACATATGCGTTGGAGATGTCTTGACGGGCTGTTCAAACTCAGATCGTGTTGTAACATGCTCAGCCCTATTTTCCTAATCCTTTTGATCCCCTTCCTTGGATACCTTTGAATGCTTCTGGGTGATCACCTGGTCGACTAGAAACATCATGCTTAGGCCGGATCCCCAGGAGCCGATGAAGAACCTGGCAACCAACTTCCCATCCTCCGCTCAGCGGAACACAACGAGAAGCATCCAGCTGGGGGGACAGATATGGGTACTGTAGCGTCTGTCTAGCACTGAAATTGAATCCTGAGGCTTCGTGGTGAACGCAATAAATAAATATATGAACAGGACATCAATAAGCAATGCCAATGCCAGAGAGAGAAGAGAGACGAAACATGATGACAACACTGCACTGTAAACTCAAAGCTAAACTGGAGGCTGCTGTAGGGAGGGTCCCACAGGGTCTTGAAGTGGAGGGGACATTTTATCAGCGAGGGGTGAGATAGGTTGAGGGAGACGAGCTATGCAGTTGAATCCCGTAGAGTCTCTAACGGCTATACATCAAGGATTCAAATACTCGGGTAAGGGAAGTAATTCAACCTGAATGGAGGCTTAGCGAAAATCCGTGCACAGCCGAGTTTCCACCCCGACAACAGGAAACCCCGTAGTCCCGGCGATGGGTTTCAGAGGCTCAGCGTCCTTAATGAACCAGATCACGCAGAACCAAGCAATCTGCAACTATGTCTTCCCCCTTTGTCTGATATCCCGTATCTCCTGGTTGTAGCGCCATAAGATCGGGCTCGGAGCTAACTCATTGTCAAACTTTAGTGATTCAGTATGAATAGGCCGGCCAGTGAGCTGAGCGTTTAAGGAAACCTCAAAAGTGACGACATGGCGACTGGTTCTCTTGTGTTCGGAACTGTGGGATCACAGGAAACCGTTTGTATTTCTCACCCGGACTCGAATACATGTGAGAGCGGTCAGACAACCGGCTTGAAGATGCATAACTGGAATCCGACGAGGTAAGCCGGCGCCTTTGCCCAGCCACCGGGATCCTAACGCCTTCTATCTAATTTGGTATAGTCGAAAACCTGCCGCCCGTCACCACGTGGATGTATTAAAAGCGACGTGATAATGTACAAAGCTCAACTACTCACTATCTGTTGTATTTTTTCTCTTGCCAGCCGCCGCTCGTTTCCCCTTCCGAACACTCCTTCCACCTTGTTCATCTTTTTACTACGATGTCCACGACGACTCTTATGCTCTTATGCCTCTCGTATCTCCTGCAGGTCATGCCACTGTGTTTCAGCCTCCCAGTCGTGTCAGATGCACCCGGCGAGTCATCCAACCTTGCAAATGTCACGACCCTCCCATACAACTTCACGCTATCTGCCTACAACCTCACACTTCCCAATACCAACCAAACCGGCGTTCCATTGGTACTCGGTCAAAACGGTGGGTGTATCTGCGCATTTATCCTCGTCAGCAACAACAACGTTAACCATGAGCGAATGCGAACACGGACACTCTAGGTGCAACAGCTGGCGTTACTCCTCATGTGACTTCGGTGTGTCTTCCAACCTAAAAATAACTCTTCGCCCTAGTCCAGAATCCCTAATCAACGGAATTCGAACACACCTACTTACAGACGCATGCATCCTATCCATACAATGATTACCCGAGTCTAGCCCTCATAAATGGTTCCCTCCGCGCGTATCGCGCTGACGGGACATGGAACACCAATGCGACGGAGGTTCGGAGCGGAAGCACTCTCGGATGGATCACAACAACGCGGTATGCCCGACCCGCACCGGAAGTTTACAGTGCTGTCAATGAGCCTCTGACAAAGTTTCCGCTGTTGGCTGCACACGGACGGCATGATTTATGGTCTTTGTGTCCATTCCCTGGACGAAGGGGGCAGACGAACGTCGTGTTCAATGTTTCCGCTGTTGTGGATTCGCGTTCCGGGAGTGTGGGTTTTGACCCGGCGGAGTGTTATGATGTCGTGTTGTTCATCGTCAGTGCTTAGGCGATGTTGGTGTGTTTTTTTGTCTCCCTGGCTTAGTGATCCATGCAGCTAATTGCTATCGATAGCTACGTGACGTTCTGTGATGAATGATGTTTATGTATAGACCTGGACTCTTCGGACGTAACTCTGGCTCGACACCTGTATTTTCGGACTTTGAATTGCTTTCGTTTCTCTTGCTGGTATTGGCGGATAACAACTCATCAACAGTTCTATTATCTGGGACTCTCACAACAAAACAATATGAACAACTATTCCGCAAGATTAATCAAACTCCAATGTTGACCGGGTTGCAACCCACAGCAACGACTCCGTCTAACACAGACTCGTCAGAGGGCAACACGCAGAGAGACAAGAACAACACGTACTCCAGTTGTTTTTCTGGCAACAGACAGTCTGACCAGTACTATAAAACGACAACGGCATATCGTCAGCTCCACGCACGCATCCAACCTACTGGACTCACCAATGGCTACCGGACCCAACACCAATAGCCGTAACTGGGGTACACTGTGCACCAACCATACCCGTTACATCCGCCAACATGTCGGCGCCAATCCCATTCTGCGCCAACAACTGCAGCGCCTTGGGGCTCTTGGAGCTGAATACTTGGTTGCAGCACTGAATAGGGCCGGTGTTGCAGCGCGGGGTTGCGCCAACTCCAGAAGCAGCCACGCCGAGAGCAACGATAGCGGCTGTGATGAAGTTTGTGGAGACGAAGGCCATCGCTTTTCTTTGTTTGGATGCCGAAACGTTGAAGAGAGAGGAAAGTTTGAGTTGGAGGTCAGTGAACGCTGGAAAAACGAATGAAGGCGTGATAGTGCCATCGTCTCCGTCCTTGCTGGGTTTTATACCTCTTTAGCAACATTGTGTCAGCAAGAGCCAAGGATAGAATGCGAGTTTGTGAAAGGTAAACCAGGTGATTGCTCACGGGGACCTAGTAGTGTGGCTATGGATCGGGGGCTGGGTCTGGAATCTCAAAGTCCATAAAGGTCTAATGCTCGGAATTACGAGTCGTTCATATTACAGGCAAGAACTTCGGGTTTGTCATACAAACTGAGGATAACCCAGAGTCAAAGCTAATTCTTGTTCCAACGGAACGCGGACTAACGGTGTCCGAGGAATCAAGACTGGATGCAGCGGAGCAACTCCAGAATTGCAACTTTAGACATAACGGCCTTGTTCGCATCCACGAGGATTACATACATTTCAAAGAGAAAACTCTAAACCAATAGAATATCTATAGACATCAAAAGAAACGGGGGAGAGTTTGGAGCCTACACCTTGCTAACAAGAATCAGGGCCAACGGCCACTCAACAACCAAAGCATCGTCCACTCCAACCTCCGCCTTCCCACCTTTCTCGTCTAGTGCAGCACTCCTCAAGTCCTTCCAAAATCGCACAGCGATGTCTCCACCTCCCACGCCCACATCCTCCACTTCATTCGTTGTTGATGACCCAGGAACCTGGTTGAGATCTTCTAAGAATCGACCATCGTGCGCTCTGACTTTGTCCTGAGGGTAAACCTCATGATACTTGAGCAACGAGCTCCAAGTTCGGAAGTACCCCAATAAATCGCGCCACCGCATTTCCTTACGCATGATAACGGGGAAGGTCTGTGAAACCGGGAGGGTTTCAGTGTAGTAACGACCTAAATCCACAGATCAACTTCCGTTTCTCTTTCAGATGCAAAAGGAACGTGCCAGCAAAGTAGACCCTCTCTTCGTCTACAAGCTTCACAGCATTCACCCGATCAGGTGATGGAACATCCAACAAATGGTTCTCGAGTATCGTCCGTCCGGGTCTCTCAAAATATGGGCCTAGACTGGTGACCGGGTCACTTCCCCGCGCGTATGCCGTTATGAGAGGCGTTACGGACGGGTACTCTGGCAACCGGAATTCTGAGTACACCTAGACATGGATATATGTCCCCGAAATTAACGATCATGTACCTTTAATAATAAGCAGAATGCTTACCCAAAACGCCGCAGTACCTCCCACCCGCAACACCCTCTCCACCTCTGGCCAAACCTTACTCCAATCGAACCAATGGCAAGCTTGCGCTACAGGAATGGAAAGATCATGAGTTTCATCAAAACTTGGCACTCAAACTTAAGTGCTAGACTAACCAGCAACGACCAAATCTACGCTCTCATTTCCGATTCCAGCACTCCCCAAGTTCTCCGCGTTACCACGTCTAAACTGAAACTTGTGGCTACAACCCGAGGCTGTAGTACCCACACTACCGTCGGTGATGCCAGAGACCGGGAAGAAGGCACGGTTGGCCATTGCCGCCTTTATCATGTTCTCCGAAGGGTCAAAGCCTATTATTTCACGGAACGGATGGAGATGTATGGTCGCCTGCCCTAGACTCCATTAGATTCGAAGAGGTGCAAGCAGACGTCGGAGTAAGTGGTTTGCGTGAGTGGTACATACCAGTGCCGCAGCCTAGGTCGATCGCGCGTCCCCATCCCGCATTTGGCTTACGTCGGTGATAGTCAAAAATATAATCGAATAGTTGCTTTGGGTATGTTGGTCTAGAGGCAGAGTATACTGTAGCGTTGAAAGTAGATTTCGCAAATGTGGCCATGGAGATGATCGGGAACTAATAGTAAATAGCTGGTCGGCGATATATATATCCCTATTTGCACAAATGATGCAATCAAAAAGGAACAACGCAATGGTCATTCGTATACCTCTGCCTCTCCCACATATTTCACCCAGGATGCTATTACAAAGTGTTTCAAACCGACCCCTCCAAGCTTAGTCTGGAACGAGGTTTGATATTTATTTGCTCGTCGTCTAGCACGTTAGCAGTGGTGTTTCCTTCACAAATAAAATTGCGATGGGGATGAGCTGTGCATATATTAAGGTACAAAACTCGTCCTTGAGGCCTGATGGCGGGGTTGTGGTGTTTTGTGCCAAATTCATCCATAGCCCGTCCTGCCATCCTCCCAGGTGTAAAACATTCTATGAGGGCATGATGCAAGTATTATGTCGTCTTATGGCTCCATAGATACTCTCGCAGAGTACTCCCGTGCAGTAGAGAAGAACATCTCTGTTCGTATGGTAGGAGAAACGTTTATTCTGTGTATTCAAAAGAAAGTTCCTAGTTCCTTATTTTGTCCGCCTTAAAATCTCACTTTGTTGACCATTTTGACCATTCTGTTTATGCTTACAACGCAGATAGTGTGCAATTGACCCGTCACCGATCTTTTTGTTCCTTCACTCCTACTTAGTAGGTCGAAGGGTACACGTCGGCTGAATGACTCACAAGTGAGGATCTGACCGGCACACTCTGAACCGACGTGGCTGGAGCCTCCTTTCCAGTTCAGAGAAGAGGTAGTCGCTTGCGGCAAAACTGCCGACGAGGAAGACAGTCTAAAGCTACCTGAGCCTCATGGTCTCTTTCAGATTACAAAAACTCTCACAGTGACCGGTTTGGTAGCAAGACGTTCTTGTTCCAGCACTCCATTGACTAAACACTGGATCGAAGGTTCAAAAAAACTGGCAACAAGAGATCTGGACAAAATCAGGACAGGGAGAAGCCAATCTTGCTCCAAGGCGAAACGCACCCCTCCAGTCTGAGCCGACCTGCTCGGATCCCTCGGTTCGGATCCCTATCGATAGCGTTCCCAAACTTGATGTATTGGGGCCCGGTTGGATCGCGAAAGGATAGCTTCGTAGTCTTGTCGAACATCTCGGTCATGAAGGGGACGTCATTGTGAAAGCGTGACCCTAACAGGTATTCTGCAGAATTTCATGAGACCGATTGTCAATCAGCCTCCGGTAGTATCCAACAAACCATCAAGGTACTTTCGCGCAGCATGAGTAACGAAGATGGATCCCTTAAAATAAGCTAACCGAACCCCTCGTTAATACTATCATGTGAGATGAATGCGTATGAGGCTTACACCGAGGGGCCGCAATCTCCTGGAATTCGCTACTTTCAGATGATTTCTTCGCGTAGGTGCTGATCTCCAGAGTTCCTTCACCGGCATCAACTATGATAACGCCATTACCACGCTATAACAAATCTGGAATCATTTTGGGTTAAAGGTGAGCGTAAGTGACGACTTGCCCGGATGGAGTCGTTCATCAGCCCTCTGTAAATACAGAAATTCAGGCTCGCTTCTCCTTCAGTGATGAAGGTCACACGTCCGTGGTCCGCTCGTGTGTCCTGGATTAGTCCTGCTTTTACAGCGGCCTTCCTCATCAGCATCTGCTGGGCTCCTTCCCATGTGTTCGGGTGCGATAAAATGTATTCCTCCTTTCCGGATCTCCATAGGTTTGTACCGTCTATTGGGTGCGTCTCCTCGATGTACGTCCTCACACATTGCTTCATGTACTTGAGGAAGTCCGCGAAGACGTCAACCGCAGTTTTCCCAGCGGGAAGTGGCGGTATTACCACAGTGACAGAGCTCGATGTTTGGAACCTAGGTCGAAGGTGGAGCTTGAACCTGATAGTAGTCCACTTAGAGACGAAATATAGCGTTGACGAGAGAGAGATTACTACCATTCGGCCTTAACCCAGTTTGACTCATGAGCGAGGACGCCAATTCCTTCGCTCTCTGTCTCAGCGCCAATTGCACGAGGAGTCCCATCTTGTGCGTAGTATATCACCGTCGGTACTTTGGCATCACCGCCTACGTTCGCCCGACCGGGGAACCTGATGTATTGTCAGTCAGATCTGCAATACAAAAGCAAAGAATCGACGTAACCTTGTTATTTGACAGATCCTAGGCTCTAGGTTGGGATGGAGGATTCTGGAGAAGCGTATTGCGTGAATAACCGGCATCTCAAGGGAATTCTAGGGAGCGCACGTATAAGATATGTCACTGTAAGTAGTCCCAACATTAAACGCGAAGACTAGTTTACGCTCAGTACCGGTGTAGGTTGCTTGGGGAGACATTCGACCCTGTCCGCTGTATCTCCTGACATGTGGCGTCACCCAATATATCACCCATACTTAGGCGCTAGAATTACAGCGTGTAACACACGACGCCAAGAAGGCCCTCCCCGTGGGGTAGTCATTTCATATAGTGCTGCGCAACTGTTTATTAAACTTAGAACAAGAAGTTCGCGGGGGGGCTACTTGCCTCGCCTACAAGGGCCCATGGGAAGCAGGCATACACGCTTACACCAAACATGGTTGGCATTTTTGTATCCTGCCCGCATCCGCGTCCTATTAATGATCGTATCAATCTCGAGGTTGGCTTCCAGAGGGTTCTGGAACCGCTCGTGCCGGAAATAACGAAATAACGGGGTTTCTCAATCCAGCTTTCTACGTGATTATAGACCCTCGATCGGGAGTACTGTAATGCAGTCAGCAGCGATGTTCTGCCCTTATGAGTTTGCAGAAATGATGCGATCAAAAACAAATGATGCGATGTCATCCAAAGTTAGGGTGGCCATTGGCTCATTCCTAGGCACTCAACTTGCACTTATCATCTAATTTAATTGTTCATGATACCCCTCCTTTCCATTCTCCTAGCGACGCTTTCCGCCGCATATATCCCCGCTTCCCCAACAAATTCAACCCAAGATGCCATTGCAAACGGTCTCAACATAACCGACACCTCCACGCTTAGCCTGCACTGGTACCCAAATGGGTCCGCATTACCTTCTAACGCACAATGTCTCACTCTCATCTAGCCTCGTAGCTCATACTCGGAGAACGTCTCATATCGTTTACCTGGCAATGGCAGTGAGGGAATCAACAAAGTGAGCCATCAATACATCACCCACTGTCTACTTCAAGCTGGCTGATTTTTCTCGAGGGCGTCCTGGTCCACTTTTCAGAGGAGTTTATCAATGAACTCACCCCACCAAGTGCGCGCATATCTATACCCGTGCTATTGTTACCTATGAAACTAACCCAGATATGGCTAGCTTCAACACCCTGGATTGCTATGATCTCCTGCGACTTCAATGTGACCAACGCTTCAATGGAAACTGACATTTTTACTCTTGCACGCGAAAAGGGCGCCGTCGCGGTTGTGCGTCACCCACTTTCTGCTTCTTGAGCTTTCTGCTGAATAAACTCGTCTCTGTACCAGTTGTTATATTCCCTTTACTCATCGGCACGCATCATTAATCCAGAATATACTGCCCCCTCCACCTTCAATCCTGGTTTCGATATTTTCTCCACGTGGAGCAAAACCAGTTCCTATCTCATCGAAGCCCAGTTCGGCCAGCTTAGGTTGACGAACACCAGCATCTCCACGTATGATTCCCAACGTCTGAACGATACAGCAGACAGCATCAAGGATTCGATTGAGAAGGATCAGGCTACGAAACCGGGATTTCTCTACTCCGTACTGCATGCACATAATACCACGATCAACACGAATGATACTGTTGTGACACCTACGAATGGCGCGGATACAAATGTGAGGGGTTCCCGTTCCACAGCATCTCTCTTTGCGGTGTAAGTATTGTCAACTTTATCAAAAGCAGAACAACGAGCCGATACATCTTCGCCAGGATCATAATCTATTTTGGCACAAGCTGTATTGCTGCCTATTGAAATTAGATATCATATATAAACATACACTGACAAAAGCTAGTGGACGGTGGGATGTGGCTCTTCTTCAGCAATGTCTTGTTGCCAAGTCCAACTGAGATGCGGCATTCGACGCAACGGGTCACGTTCAAAAGCGAGTTTAGTCGGCGGCGAGTTCGAGCTTGATCTTAGCAATAGCGGCGGCAGGGTTGAGGCCCTTGGGGCAAGTACGCGAGCCTTTCGATGCCAAATCAAAGCGAGTCAGAACAGTGGAGTGAGAATGACTCACAGTTGAAAATAGTGTGACATCGGTACATGCTCATCTCGTTCTGTAGGCGTTCCTTACGCTCCGCGCCATGGGTGTCCTAGAGGTAGTAAATTGTGAGTAAGGAAGCTGTGGCAGAGAACTATGACGTAGTGGAACTGACTCGGGAGTCCGCAATCCACCTGTAGGCCTGCATGAGGGTGGCAGGGCCTAGGTACTCGTCCTGGTTCCACCAGTAGGATGGGCAAGAAGTCGAGCAGCAAGCACAGAGAATGCACTCGTAGAGACCATCGAGCTTCTTGCGGTCTTCGGGGGATTGGAGGAACTCGCCTGAGGAGGGTTTGAGCATACATATCACCAAGGGATAAAACCAGGACGCACCTTGGGCAGGAGGGTTGTCGTTCTGCAACCAGGGCTGGATAGACTTGTACTGTTTGTAAAAGAGAGTCAGGTCGGGAACGAGATCCTTCACGATATACACTGAAAAAGAGCCGTGAGCTTAATTCCATGAGGAACGGCGCGCCTACCACTTACTATGAGGAAGAGGATAGATCTTGCTATCCTTGGAGCTATTTCTATCGATCCTGCATAGGCAGGCGAGGGTGTTCTGGCCGTCAATGTTCATGGCACACGAACCACAGATACCCTCGCGGCATGAACGACGGAAGGTAAGGGTGGGGTCAATCTCGTTCTTGATCTTAATAAGCGCATCCAGCACCTACGGAAACTAGTGAGACACCAGGGTATATGCGGGGATGGGTGATCCCGTAACTCACCATAGGCCCGCATTGGTTGAGGTCGATCTTGTACGACTGCAACGTCGGCTTCTTCGAGGGCTCATCCGGGTTCTACAACACATTACACGCTCCTCGTGAGTAAAACAGACCAAAGCGACTTGAACGAAGGAAAATCACGAACCCAGCGGTAGATCTTGAACTCCTTCTCGAGGACAGGTTTTTGGAGAGGCGCTGCCTGTGCAGCGCGGACGGTAGTTGCGAATGAACGGGAGAGGTTGGCGTGGGTGAGGGCCGAACGTGTGCTTGCGGCGAGCATGGTGGAGAACGTGGAGGACAGTGGGCAAGTGTGAAGGAAATAAGAAAGTGCAATGAAGGACGGAAGTCTGGGAGATCGGGCGGTCCTCGTCGCGTGATATCGGAAGTCCGCCAGATCGGGTACTCCTCTGTCACACTCCGGACCAATCACATGCCGCCTATTTCCCTTCACCACCTCTTCTGCTCTCTGGTCACTCATCCCTCGTCCTGAATATTACAACGCAATGTATGTCGATGTGTGCGTTCTTCGTGTTGTGTTGCGCTCTATCTAGCTATGAATTTTCAATTCCAACAGAAATCATGCACATAATTGTTCACCGTTCTAGCGCCGCATATGTTGGTCTGATGCCATTTCGCTACCACGGTGGACGATCCCAACTTTTGTTGAATAATCTAGTGCATAGACGCCATAAATATAATAACTGATCTTCGACATCACGGAACCATAGGCTCGCGAGCTTAGTGCTACTCCGGCTGGACCAACCCCTATATGTCCGCCCGACGTCTCCCTGTGACGTTCCTCTCCTCAGCTATGGCCCTAACATGTTCCCTGCTACACACACAACGGGCGCCTGGGGGACAGACCATCTCGGTTTCAAAAGTGCAAAGCCCGCAGCTCCGCCAAAGTTTTATAAGCGAGCATCCGGATCTTGACGTCACTCGTCATAGCGATATGGACGGCCCTTTGAATAAAACACGTCATGAACGTCCATTTCTTACAGAACATAAGTCGTCGATTCACCTCAGATGCCGCCACCAGCCGTTCGTCTCTTCGGTAATCATTCTCCGATACCGTCCGTTCGTCCACAGAATATCCTGTCCTCCTGTGCCACCACCATATCTGCATTGTCTCGATAGCTCGACGAAGCCTTGTCCCAGAAGCTTCCCCACAACCTGTCTCAGATTCATGCCCCGTCTCACTCATTTTCGCATCTCCAAACATTCCCTCATGTAGTTTGATATAGTCTGCCCGTGGCATTGAAGACTTGAGTTGATTCATAATGTCGCAAGTTGCCGTCTGGCTTCACTCGTGTTAGGAGACCGGATTGGGATGGAGTGGCCTCGAGAGGTAAGACAACCGTTCTGATGAGGTGTTCAGGGCAGGGAGGTATGACTTCATTCTCTTCCTTGCACCCATCATTTATATAGCCTGGGATCCTGGCGTCGACGCCCTCGGTAAATCTCCACAAGGATCAAACGCACCACTTGCCACTGGCGCGCTGTTTTCCAAACTCAGATTTGTTGGGAGACCCTATCTGACCCTATGCAGCCCCATGGAGAGGCGGCGACTGGCCTTTGAATTCCAATCCAAACTCACGATATTCCGGACGAAACCGATTCATGTCCCGAAAATCCGAAAGCGTCGCTGAGTGTCGCGAACCTGACGGTGACTGAGTTTCATATGGAGGCTTGGAGCCAGTACGTATTACCCCATTCAGGTTTGTCCTTGCAGCTCGGCGTCCCACAGGGTTCGACCACAATACCCCGAAGGATTTGTTCGGGCGTTCCGGTACCTGGCAACTCCTTGTAAACCTCTACATTTGTAAACCTCTACATGTCTAATCCAACGAATCTGTTACATACCGTGCAATCACGACAGAGTAGGTTCCACTGGTCCACAGCATACAAGCGCTGAACAGCCAATCCGATTCCTCCG
>JAEUWS010000062.1:0-11702 GCA_018524945.1 Podaxis sp. C-F-92630
TGTTCACTTGTTTGCCAACTCCCTCAAATCCATCATTGAGGATGAGTGGAACCTAGGTGCCTCATACTTGACTGACCATCCCAAAAGACTCCGAGGAAGAGACTGCCTTCCTCACATCCATCATCACTAGGGTGGAAACCATCAACCTGTCTTTCAACAACACTTCCAACCTCCAAACTTATGCTGATAAAATCCTCCAAATCATCACCGACAAGTGGAATTGACACACCATCCCCATATGAATATCCACACGGTCCAAACCATGGTGGAACAAATCGTGTTCAGAAGCTATTAAAAACTTCCATCAACAGAAATCCAAGGCCAACTGGAAAAAGTTCAGACAAATGACTCACGCAGCCAAATGTATCTTCTTTGACAACAAAATCGAAGAAATCTCCAATGAGAAACATAGACCTTGGGACCTCATGTCCTGGATCGGTAAACATTCTCTACCCCCTACTGAGTCCATTACTTTCTGTGGCCAGCCATGTGATGACCTTCCCTCATTATGGGATGCTCTCCACTCAACATACAATTCAGCATCAGACTGACCAGTTGATATCGATGAGGTTATTTCCCATCTCCCCTTTCAACCCACATGCAAATTCCCTCCTTTTTCGCACCAGGAGCTATGGGATGCCCTTAAACCATGCTCCAACTCTTCTACTCCTGGCCCAGATCATCTTACCTGGGCTCACATCAAGTCCCTCATGTCGCATTCCAAGTTCAGAAGCAACTTTGTCAACTTCATGTCCAATTGCATCTGCCTTTCCTTTTGGCCAGAATATTTTAAAAACTCAACATCGGTTATCATCCCAAAACCAAACAAACCACATTATAACACACCCAAAATGTTCCGACCCATCATCCTTCTCAACACTCTTGGTAAACTTATCAAGAAGATGTTATCCAAATGAATGCAATTCAATGTGACCTCCCTCAAATTAGTCCACCCTCTTCAATTTGGTGGCCTCATTCAACATTCAACTGAAGATGCTGGCATCTATGTCACTCACCTTATACACGATGGATGGAAGAAGGGCCTCAAATTGAGTGTCCTAGCTTTCGACATTGCTCAATTTTTCCCTTCAATAAACCATTCTCTACTTACTGCTATTCTTTCTCATCACGGCTTTCCTAAATGTGTCATTTCCTTTTTTGTTAACTATCTTTCAAATAGGACTACCACTTACTCTTGGAACAACTTCTTTTCTCCCTCGTTTACCACTTCTGTAGGAGTAGGTCAAGGCTCCACCCTGTCCCCAATCCTTACCACTCTTTTCCTTTCTCCACTATTATTTCAATTTTCCAAGTCCCCATCCTGTAGAATAATCTCTTTTGTTGACAATGGTCTTATTCTAGTTCAATCTAAATCATTTTACACTAATGCTTTTTCTCTAGGTACTGCCTACCATCAGGTTGAGCAGTTTCTTACTTTGATGGGTCTCACCCTTGAACATGATAAAACAGAGATCTATCACTTCTCCAATCAACCCTCCCAAGAGCCAAACCCTCCTGTCCACATACTCCCCATCGGTTCAGACCCAATAACCATCCACCCTAAGCCATTCCTTCGGTATCTCGGCTTCTGGTTCGATCACAGACTCACATTCAAAGAACATGTTTGCTTTTACTCTACCAAGGTGCTCTCAACAGTCAAATGCATGAGACTCCTTGGCAACTCCATCTGAGGCCTTTCACCCAAGAACAAACACCTCTTATATAGATCATGTGTGGTACCAATTGCCACATATGGTTTTCATCTCTGGTTCAATCGTCACGGTTGTTGTCGAGGCCTCATCAAACAACTGAATAAAATGCAATGTGTGGCAGCAATCTGGATCACTGGAGTGTTTCGCACCACTCTGTCTGGTGGGATTGAAGCCATCGCTGGCCTCATCCCAATTCATCTCCATCTATTCAAGCTAGCCAAACACTGCTCATTCAGATACCACACCCTCTCCGACTCACATGGTCTCAAAATCCTCATGTGGGATGTCAACCATATTGAAGCTCAAGAAACCAACACACACTCCACAGCATTAGACTTCATGTCTGATGCTCAACTCATCACCAACTCCTTCCAGCTTCTACACCCCTGCACCAAACTGGGCAATCAAATCCCTGATTTGTTCCCAGATCAAATTACATTCCACAGAATACCTACTCCTGTGGATGACTCTTCCCGCACCTGACATCTTGAAGCTGCCTCATCAGTTAGAGATCATGCATTCTCTTCTTTGTCTTCTCTTGTTGTTTCCACAGATGCTTCTGTACCTGACTTGATTTCCCTTTCTGCAATGTCTTCTTATTTAGTTTTCAATTCTTCTGAAACTGACATTCTTTCTTCTCGAGTCCTTCCCTGCAGGGAGGTCTTATCTTCTGATGCTGAATCGTACACTCTCTGTCTTGGTCTCTTTTCTGCTATTTCATCTGCTTTTTCTCTTAACTGCAATTGTATTGTAGTCTTCACTGACTCTATTTCTTCAGCCAAAAGGCTTCTCTCTTATGGCCCTCACAGTGCTCATCAGGACTCCATCAGGCTTGCCCCCCTCATTCATGACTGGCTCTCCTCTTCCCCCTTCAACCAGATTAACTTCTGGTACATCCCTTCCTTGGCAAAGTGGTCAATACATCACCAAGCTCACTGCCTCACCACCTTGCTATGTGTTCACAATAACAAATGCCTCCCTTTCTGCACCTCACTCAGCTATGTTCGGAAGCATTACACCAACAAGTGCTTATCCAAGTGGAACGAATCCATGTCATCTCCCAACTACCACAGCCACAACTGGCTGCCATTACACTCCACAGATTTGGCCCCAATCAAACCGACATATGCCAATGGCAGCTCATGGTTGAAATACTCCATGGGCACCAATGTCAATCTGTGCACACGCTTCACTTGCTGCATCACCAACCACATGCCTATTGGTGCTTTCCGAGAGCACTTCTTCCCAGGGCACCACATTAATACATGCATGTGCGACAGTGAGACGCTTGAGTCTCATGATCACATTCTCAAAGATTGTCCAAAGTACCATCGACCTTACAGAGACCAGAATAATATGTTCTGGCTCCAAAATTTCCTTACCGACAATCCGACCGTGTTTGCCTTTGCCAACCAAATCCCCCAAGGGCCTGTCACCCTTGAACAATACAACATGCACCATCTCTCAAGACAGGAGCAACTTTGCCTGCATGGAGCCCCAGATGTACACTGAGGTATTTTCTTTCTTATTTCATGTACTATACCTAGGTAGCTTGCCTCATAGCTAGCTCCACTATATCCTCACCTCTTTGTTTCAATTTTATGTTTCTTTTCTTTCTTCTTCTCTCTAGTTTCGGTCTTGGGACTGCTATCATGTGCCCATTTGTATTAGCTAGACTAGTGCAATAAACTTTGAATTAAAAAAAAAAAAAAAAGATGAGTGGAACCTAAACTCTAAACTTGTCAAAATCTGCCATTGCTCTAAGCCATGGTGGAATAATGAATGTACCATCACCTTCAGGACTTTTCAAAGAGCCAAGTCCAAAGCAAACTGGGCCAACTTCCAGTGCACAACACACAAAGTCAAATACTTTGATGACAAGATCAAAGAAATCTCCCAAGAAAACTGATATCCTTGGGACTTAATGTTGTGGGTTGGAAAACAAAACCTCCCTCCTGTTCAAGCCATCTCATATGAAGGACAAAGTTGTGATGAGCTCCCTGATCTATGGTGAGCACTTGACTCCACCTTCAACTCTGCCCATAAATGCAAAGTGGATATTTCTTGTATCAACCATGTCCCTCTCCAACCAGAGTGAGAATGGCCTCCCTTTTCACACCAAGAGCTTTTTGATGCTCTCAAACCTTGTACTAACTCATCCATGCCAGGCCCTGACCATCTTTCATGGGCCCACATTAAACACTTTATGGGATCTAACACTTTCCAATCCAAATTCCTCTCCTTTGCATCTGCTTGCATTCAGTTCTCTACTTGGCCATCTTATTTCAAAGAGTCAACTTCAGTCATCATCCCTAAACTGAACAAACCTCACTATTCCACCCCCAAGATGTTCTGCCTGATTGTCTTGTTAAACATGCTAGGGAAACTCATTGAAAAGATCATATCCAACAGGATGCAATTTGAGGCTGCCCAACTCAACCTCATCCACCCCCTTCAATTTGGAGGTATTATCCAGCACTCTACTGAAGACACTGGCATCTATGTCACTCACCTTGTTTGTACAGGGTGGAAAAACAAACTCAAAGTAAGCATTCTCACTTTCAATGTCACTCAATTCTTTCCTTCTGTAAATCATTCCATTCTTTGTGAGACACTTAAAAGACATGGCTTCCCTTCATCTTTAGTTTCTTTCTTTTCAGACTATCTAAAGGATCATAAAACTACTTACCTTTGGAACAATTTTTCTTTGCCCTCTTTTCCTTCTTCTGTTGGTGTAGGACAAGTTTCCCCCATTCTCACTGCATTGTCTCTCTCTCCCTTTGTGTACAAATTCACTAATGACCCCTATTGTAAACTACTCTCCTTTGTAGACAATGGACTTCTTGTAGTCAAATCAGACTCATTTGACACTAACTGTAGAATCCTCTCTCAAGTATACTTGGAATGTGAAAGCTCCCTTTCCTCACTCAGCCTCCATCTCAAACATGACAAGATGGAGATCTTCCATTTCTCTAGTTGACCTTTGATGGAACCTAACCCACCTATCACCATCAAGATTGACTCTAGTACAACCAAGGTCATCACCCCCAAACCTTACCTCCACTACCTTGGCTTCTGGTTTGACAGAGGCCCCACCTTCAAAGAACACATCTGATACTACTCAACCAAAGCATTATTGACCATCAAATGTATGAGAATGCTCAGAAACTCAATCTGAGGCCTCTCCCCACTTCACAAACATCTATGTTACTGATCTTGCATTGTCCCTATCACAATCTATGGCTTCCACTTATGGTATAACTATAATGCTTGCCACAGGGGCCTTCTTAAATCCCTCCAAAAGATGCAACAATCTGCCATCCTTTGGATTACCAGAGCATTCAAAACTACCCCCTCTGGAGGTGCTGAAGCTATTGTGGGCCTCATCCCCATTCATATTCATCTCTTCAAATTAGCAAAGAGATGCTCATTCTGTTTCCACACCCTCCCTTCCTCTCACCCCCTCAAACTCCTCACTGCAGATGTTGATGTCCTTCAGGCCAGGTCCACTAAAACTTGGTCCATGGCACTAGATTTCGTGTCTGATGCCTAACTTATCTCCAACCAGTTCCAGTGCTTACATCTGTGCACCAAGCCAGGCCAGCACCTTAGCAACTTATACAACCACTAAATTCATTTCCATGAATGCCCTGACCCATCAAAGGAAGGGGCCATGGAACTCCATCTAGCTAATGCTTCTTGTGCTTGTAATTTAGCTTTTTCCTCTCTAGTCTCATTAGTTTCTTCCACTGATGCTTCTGTTCCTCTTGATTCATCTCCTTCTGTGACTTCTGCTTCCATTGTCTTTGATTCTTCTGAATCTGACATTTTACACTCTTCTGTTCTCCTGATCACACCCCTATTGGCTCATATTGTCAATGCTTCTTCCCAGGGCATCACATCATCTCTTGCTCATGTGGTGAGAATGTTGAAACTCATGAACATATCCTCAACAATTGTTTGCAATTCTATTACCCCATTGGTGATCATTCCAACATATGGTGGATTATCAACTTCCTTAGCAACAACCCAGCAGCATTTTCCTTCACTGACCAAATTCAAGGCCTCATCACCCAAGAGGAGTTCAATTCCCACTGTCTTTTGAGAAGGGAGAGGCTGACTTATAACAGAGTTCCAGATGTCCACTAGAAAGGAATTCTCTTTTCTTTTTCTTTTCTTTTTGCCTTGTAGCATAGCTCCATCACTCCCCACCTCTTCTTCATTCTATTAGCACAGCTTTCTAGCTCCAAAATTTTTTCATTTTCTTTAGTTTTGTATTTCTCTTTTCTTCTTTAGTCTCAGTTTGGGACTGCTATTGTGCACCTGTTTGTAGTAGCCAGTCTATTGCAATAAAAGTGGATTTAAAAAAAAAAAAAAAGAGGGCTCAGCCTTAAGGGGGGAATACTGTCACAGCTGTCTGCACACTCCCACACTTACTTTCCTGTGCTTGTTCTGATGTCCAAAAGTCCAATTTTGATGTTCTGAATTCACACAACTCTGATCTGCTTGTTCCATTGATGGATTCCATCTGCCCTGTTGTCCAAACAGGCAGGTGCACTCACTCAGTCACTCATGACTGCTGCAACAAGTGATGTTCATCTGTTTTCCCAGTATCATCTCAGATCCTTTACCTTTGTCTTGGTAACTTCATTCTTACTCCCATTCTGCATTTTATTACCTTTCACTTAGTTTTCTTTCTGATCCACCTCCATGCTTGTACCTCCCACCCATTTCCTAGTTCCTGTTGTATCCCTAAATGTTTTACCCATTTGTACTTATTTAAGTATAGTAGTTTCCTGTATCTGTTTCCTCAGTCTGAATATCAACTTCATTAACCCTCTCTACCTCTGATCTGTCTGTCCACCCTCTAAATCATCTTCCAACCACCTCTGTCCAACTTCTGAACTCTCCCTCTCATTCCTTCCACCTCTGGGATCTGCCTCCATCTAAATTGGACCAACATGATACTGGAAGGGCACAGCACATAAGCTGAGGCCAAGGTCTGCTCTCTGAAGCTAATAGGTGCCCATCCAGAACATAACATGTAATGTCTGCAGGCATATCCTAGAGATGTGCAATAGGGAGTGTGTCAGTTGTTAGGGATGTGAAGAGAGACAGTGAGACAGTAGGCTTTGTGGTGAATGGACCACTTGGTGGCAGAAGGGATATACCAGAAGTGAATCTGGTGGGAGGGAGAGTGAGCAAGCCAATCATTGATGATGGGAGCAACCCAGATGGCATCTGGATGAGCACTGTGGAAGCTATAATTAAATAATTGTTCAGCAGAGGGAATAGAGTCCTATCCACTGCATATCATCCACAGACCAATGGAGCAACAGAACATTCCCATCAGGAACTCCAGACATACCTTTCCAAATATTGCTACAAAGACCTGAAATCATGGGCTGACAAACTATGGTACTTTGAACACAAATACAACTCCACTCCTCATGCAGAAAATGACAAGACCCCTTTTAAATTACTATATGGATATAATCCTCCATCCATCCCAAATATCATTAATCAAACAAATGTACCAGCCACTAATCAATGACTTGCTGATATAGACAAAGATAGATACAATGCTGCAGAAGTCATGAAGACTAATGCAAAATGAATGATTGCCCAATGCACTTCCTGAACTGAAACCTATGAAAAGGGAGACAGAGTCTGGCTTGATGCTCATAATCTATCCATCCAGGAACAGAGCTCAAAAATCAGACCATGATGGTATGTTCCCTTCACCATCAAGAAAAGAAAAGGACCACTCATCTACAAGTTATCCCTACCATCTGCCTTGAAAATCCATCCCCCCTTCCATGTCTCTTGACTCAACAATATTAAAAAACTGAACAAAATATCACTGACCCTGAACCTCTACAACCAGGAATTATCAATGGCCAAGAAGAATACAAAGTTGAAGCTATTCTTAATCACAGACTTCACTGATGCCATAACATCTATCTCAACCTCAACCCACAATTACTCCACTACCAACCTATCTACCCACTCATGGCCATCTATCCCTACATCCACAGAGATCACTAGACTTACAAGACCCTAAAGCAATCCTCAACTACCTCAGGCAGTCCCTGCCAATACACTGATTGTAGATCCTCTGAACCATACAGAAAGCTTTCTGGAAGATGCAAACTATATGTGTTTCCTACAGCAAGCCTTTGCCACCACTACTACCAGGCATGCAAATAGTCATCCACAGGGACAACACAATTGAGTGTTGGACCTACCAACATCTACACATACACCCCTTACCTCCAAAACATATGACCCATGGCAGGCCATCTTCACTACTACAACTGCTCCTGCCTCAGCCACAGGCTATCCACCTGGCAACTCCAGTAACATGCCAATTCCTAGAGACTGGAAACCAACTACACATAAGCCCAGAGATGAACTCTGGTACACCTTCCAAGATACTGCTGTTCACACATCCCAGCCAATCCACCATCAGGAAAAGGGCTCAGACCTGTCAAGGCTATATGAGTCTAAATAAGGACTACAAATCATGTCCAAGCACTACAAGTCATGGGCACTGTCAAATTTGAATGCATACATACCCAGTGTTGCATGAGCTTACCATATCAGGAGGAGAATACAAGGTGGTCCCATCATGCTGGAAGTATACCAGGTAGTTCCATCATGTCAGACATATACCAGGCTTACTATTGTTACAACATCAAAAATTACTTACTGAACTGGAGCTTGGGCCCTATCCTCCCACTCTTCTGAGGATCCATGATTCTACTCCCAACACCTCTCCAGTGGTTTTATGAGGTATATTAGAATTGACCAGATCAGGACTTGAACTCAGGACCTTCTGAGAGAGAAAGAACATTTATCCAGTTGAGCTATTGAGCCTTACTGGGCCCTGTGTCATTAGAACATATAGCCCATTACCTGCCTCAGCTCATTGAAGGGAGAGGTCAGTTCTAAGTTGTTGTGAGTCCTTCCTCAATTTATGAACTAGTGCTCAACCTTGCCTCTTGAAGTATTCAACTCCAGTCCCTCAACAATGGTAAGATCATCAAAAAGATATGCAGATGATAGCAAGGTGCTCAAGATGATGGGTATATGATAGCAAGGTGCTCACAACAATAGATCTATGATGATAAGGTACTCACAATAATGGATCTAGGATGGTTATATACTGATAATGATAGATTAATATGTCATTGTTCCACAGGTGATGGTTAAACAATGGTAAGAACATCAAAAAGATACTTAAATGATGATAAAGTGCTCACAATAATGGGTCTATGATGGCAAGGTGCTTACAATGGTGGGTCTATGATGGTCATGTACTGATAATGATAGTTTAATAAGTCTTTCTTCCAAATATGATGGTAACATGCTGATAATCTCACTAACATGCTTTTGCCCAGTTAGGTAGTATCTCACAAGGATGTTTTCTATCTTGTATTTTCAGTACATGGATTTATTTGCTTGGCATTCTGAGAGCCAACATTTCTTAAGTACCTAATTTGCATGTAATGATGTCAGAATTTCTTAAGGTCTCTAAGTCAATAACATTTTTGGACAATTTGCTGATGACAATGTCTCTTCCCAGTATTGCCACAGACATCATACCAGTCATGCCAAGAACCTCACTAGACAGGCATGCACCTTCCTTGCTGCCACCTCACCCAATGAAATCACCACCTTTGTCACCTCACTCCAATCCCAGTACTGTCTCAAGCACACCCAGACAGTCTTGAGCCACTCCACCACCAATGTTGCCTAATGCACAGCAATGGATCAAGTACCTCAACCTGGAGATTCCAGTACAACAACTACTGGAAGTTGAACAGGAATGACACCAGAGGACTATCCTTGAAAATACCATCCAGAATGTGGGACACTCATTGCCAAGAGATGTGCCTACTCCCATTGAGTCTGAACCAATCCCTATCTCCTAGAGACCATTCAGTCTAGAGCTAAGGCTCCAACTGACCAATAACCCAACATTACTACCTTCCTGAATTTACCAACCCTCATCCAATTTCTCAGTGCACAGGGTGACATGAATCCTCTTCAAGAATATCCCAACTGGGAGTATCATATCTGAAAATGAACTCTCCCCATCCCAGTTGCAAAGTCCCTTCTACTCAACCTCCTTGCTGTATATGCCCATGGATGCTGGATATGTCTTGGTGTCAGCCACATTGCAGCTGACTGCCCCAACTACAAGTGTCACTATTGCAACAATTACCATCATCATTCCTGGCAATGTGCCAATCATACTCAGACTCCTGTCATCCCATCACATACATCACTAATAAATGCTCTGGTGGCAGAAGAAACAAAGAAATGAGTTCAATTTCTCACCAATGCTATAACCCTAGGACAGCATGGTCAACAGAGTCTACTCTATGAAGATTCAGCCATCATCATTCCATAACCTATTGCTTGTGACCATAGCAAAATCAATCACACCACCACTGAGTATTATTTCAACCCTGTCACCAAATTCATGGAAGGATGACCTATTGATGCTCATAGTAACCCCATTCCTAACCATCCTCAATGACACCTCATTGAAATCAACACATGTTATTAAGTCAATTGGAGTTTGACTATACAAAGGGGATGATGCTACAATTATTACAAACTATCATGTCCTCCTTTATTGCCCATGACTTACACATCCATTGTCATCATCTTGATTCATCTTGGGCTTCAGCCATCAGTCTTGCCTTATCTGTTCCCTTGTACTATATTTGTACCAGACCTCAGCATCCCTTTGGACTTCTCCTTTCTGTCTCTATCTCCTTATAGCACACAGAATCATAATCTACCTTGGGCTTAGTCATGTCTATAGTTAGTATCTGAGTGTTACTGATAGAAGGACATTGTAGTCTCTATATGTTGCTCATACTCTCATGCAGTTCAATAGTTCTATCTTTGTCATTGTCCCAGTGCAATAGACAGGCATTGATTCTATATCTACCCTATTGTCTCAATTGCTGCTTGAGAGCTCCACCTCACCTTGACAAATCCTCAGGTCTTGTGCTAAATCTCTGGGAATGCCTGCAGCTTGACTGCAGTATCCTCTCTTAGACTGGGCTCATGAGATTGGCCCCTTCCTCTAGCTGAGAAGTTATAGGAGCTGGTCATCTAGCTTAATTGCAGGTGCATTATCTTAGGATGCAACTCTCAGCATTGGGACAACATTCATCCCATCCCTAAGTAACAGCCTACCCCTCCTCCACAGCATAGACTTCCCTCTACATTTGCCTTACTCCTCAGCATTAGGTACCTATTTTATTTCACTTCTCCAGTAGTATATTTCTAAAACAAAATATTAAAAATGCATGGGAGCAATGCTCTTGCACAGCAGACATGCCCAACAGACACACCCAACATGTTGCTTTGGGGGGGGGTCCCACCTATTTCTGCAGCTTCTTACATTTTGTTTCATTATTTGTTCAGTTTAATCAAGCATATGTGATAGGTTGAGGGCCACATGGTGTGACACCAGGACCCCATCAGTGTTTGTGTCATGAAAAATAGACCATGTCCATCTGGACAACAGTACAGCCAGACAGCAGAGAGCCACCTGTGCATCAGACCCTGACCTGAGGGTTTCCAGTCTGCCCCATGTTATCAGTGATGTATCATGGCAGTTTCTTGTTTGCTTCCAAAGTTTTGTGATGAATTGTCCACATGTGTGAGATTTTACAATAACAAGGCATCCACACCAGTATATGGCAGCCCTAAAAAATCTCATGTAGTGATAAAGTCCAATGGGAACATGTCCAAGAAATATGGCTGTCAGATCACTCAATGGAGTAGCAACTAGGTACTGTACCCTATGACTACTGGCTGGCCTATCAGTTGACCCACTCAGGGTAAAGTACATTCACATTTATGTGGAATCAATGATATGATATGGTATTAAGGGGGGGTTCCTTATCACTGGTTGCCTGAGCTTAAGCCAGGGGGTGGCTATCTCAGTAGATGGTTGCACAA
>JAEUWS010000061.1:0-11698 GCA_018524945.1 Podaxis sp. C-F-92630
AGTCTTGGGATCAAAATCCACAAGAAGGGTGAATTGTGGCTCAATGGATTGGCCATTTGCTATGAAACTTGGACTCATTTATGCCTCCATTGTCAATAAAATTGGCTTTGCTGTGTCAGACCCACAAGGCTTTGATATCTAAGTGTCACTTACCATTGTTGAGATCATTCTCATCTTCCTCATCCTTGTCTTCATTGTCTTCAGCTTCATTGTCAATAAATGGGTTCCAATGTGAAGTTCTCCTATCAATACATCTTTGTTTCATGCTCCATGCACCTATGTCCTAGCAAGAATGCCAATAATTAGCATCATATTGGGCTTACTGTACAAATTCTGATATATTTCCACCTGTTCTGTCCCTTCTGTACTGCACTTCTGGAGGAGCTGTGTTGGCTGAGCATCCAGTGATGTCTATATCATGTGTGATCTGTTGTTGACTCTGACTATTTGACAGGCAGTTGGTGTAGGACTTACATTCCTAACCAGATCTGACATATTTGATTTAGCCATCACAAAGAGAGATGATATAGTTTTTCACTTAGGGTTTTGGTATTGTATTCTATATATAACCACTACTCCAACTGTGAGTGCACTAATGGACTATCATGGTCACAAAAAAAAAACTTCCCAGCCACAAGTCCAGTTAGATAAAGCATTCAATGTATTTAGGGTGGGTGCAAGTAAATATGGAGAAATAAACATGTGATCCTCTAAGTTATTTGGCAGTGCCATCTAAGTGAAGGCTCTGCTAAATAGACATGTTGTCTAAGCATTTGGTTCAAGGGTTTGTTTGGCAGCACCTTCCAGGTAAAGGCACTACCAAATAAACATGTCATCTAAGTATTTGGTTTCAAGGGTTTGTTTGGCAAGCCCTTCCAGGTGAAGGTGCTACCAGATAGATGCATCATCTACTTGGTGCATAGATATATTTGGTAAGTCCTTCCAGGTGAAGGCATTGCCAAATGGTTGCATCATCTATTTGACATGTGGATGTATTTGGCAAGTCCTTCCAGATGAAGGCATTGCCAAATAGTTGCATCATCTATTTAACATGTGGATGTGTTTGGCAAGTCCTTCTAGGTGAAGGCATTGCCAAATAGTTGTATTATCTATTTGACACATGGATGTGTTTGGCAAGTCCTTCCAGGTGAAGGCATTGCTAAATAGTCATGTCATCTATTTGACATGTGGATGTGTTTGGCAAGTCCTTCCAGGTGAAGGCACTGCCAAATACATGCATCATACACTTGGTGTGTGGGCTTATTTGGCAATTCCTTCCAAGCAAAGGCATTGCCAAATAGCCACATCATCTCATTCTACTTGGTGCATAGGTTTGTTTGGCAGCTCCTTCTATGCAAAGGCACTGCCAAATAGACATGTCATCCACTTTTTTTTTTTTTTGGGTCAACAATTTGTATTCCAGGACTTGATCACAGCCTGGTCATAACATACATGTGCAAACATAGTATACTACATTAGAAGAAGGGATGTGGCTTAAGGTCCTGCCAACTGACATGTGCATGCATCCTGAGGGGTAGTGTGCACAGGGAAGGAGCAGCATGCAGGCACTGCTAGACAAGGTAATCCCCCTCCACCCCATCCCCCTGCACTGCCCCAAGCCCCCAGCCTGAAGGCCAGACAAATGGGTCAGTTCCTAGTTAACCTCTACAGGATGAATCCAGAGGTTACCTGAGGCAGCTTGGACAGGTGTTGATTCACTGTAAAGGATTCCTCAGCTGAGGCCAAGGGTCCATAATGGGGCTCAGGGGTTTCCCAGTTATCCTATACCTGAAGGTTCAGACCTGAAGGCGAATGCTATGGGGTTCTTCAGGAAATTAACCAGGTCACTCTGATACCAGGGCTCCCTGGGATGGTGCTCATATCGCTTACAGTAGTGCAAGATGTGATCCTGTGTTTCTACCATGGTGGATCCACACAGACATGAGATATCCTCATGTGGGTGAAACCAGGCCTTGTAGGACCCAATGGGGGCATGCCCTGTAAGGCACCTAAAGAAGTGGGCCATGAGAGACAGCAGGCTATTCTTGAGATGTGAGAGCCAGGAACCACCAGAGTGGTATCTGGGCTGAATCAGCTTATTGGTTGATGGGTCCATTAGATCTAGGAATTGATATCCCTTGTATTGAGGCAACTGGAACATATTGTGCCAGGCATTGAGGCAGGAGTCAATGACCTGCTTTAACTGTTGATTAAGGGAGTAAATGACATGAGTGCCAATTGCTACTAGAGGGAGGGAGGTAGCATGGTCATGCACCCTCCCATGGATGTCCCAGCATTCCCCTGAGGGTACTTGCCAGACTTGTAAAGAGTTGCCCCCCTATGCTATCCATGGGGTAAGGGTATGGATGATAGCCAGGGCAGCATGTCATCCACTTAGTGGATGGATTTGTTTGGCAGCACCTTTTGGATAAAGGCATTGCCACCTCTTTAGACAATTTCTTGTTTGGGGGAGGCATGTGATGTGCCTACCCTAAATACATCCTCCACCTTATCAATCTCTCATTGCACATTTAATCTTCTTTCTGCTCTTCCATGTAGATGTAGATAGATTTGTAGGTATATAAGAGCATAATACAAACTTCTAATATCACACCCATCTCAGAGCATCATAGGGCATGCTCCCATTAGCAAATACAAAGCATGGTTCTTCCCTGAAGAACTGCCTTTCCTCAAGAATTGCAGGCCTGTGGATGTGGATAGTGGATCCAAACCTGAACTCACATCCTGCATGAATGCCACTGCCTTAGCAGTGGTCAACACATGCATCCAGGACATGTGGCTCCCCTCAGAGAATTCTGTGTCCATTCAGCAAGTGCCTCAATCTCCTGCCAAATTCACACCATCCATCCCAAGTGTGTGGCCTGAAAGGGATTCTACACTCTCTCCCTTTTCTGTCTCTGGTGTTGCCTGAGTTGCATTCAAATTCATGCTCTCACCAGGAGTCCTTGTGCTGTCTAAGCTTGGCTGTAGTTTCTTTTATGACTGGATGTTTCTTATCTGATAATGCCTGAGTCACATTCAAATCCATGCTCTTACCAAGAGTTCTTGTGCTGTCTAAGCTTGGCTGTGGTTTCTCTCATGACTGGATGTTTCTTATTTCCAAAGAAGCCTCAATGTATGGATTTTTGATACTACAAACATTACAACCTATCCAGTACTCAGTATAGGTTATTGTAGTTGCAAAAGAAGTTCCCATTACCAAGTCAAGTTAGATAAAGGATTAAATATGATTAGGGTGAGTGCCAGTAAACATAGCCAAATGAATATGTCATTGACTTAGACTCTAGTATGTGGTTTCATTTGGCAGCACCTTCTATTCTATATGCATGCTTCTTGATCTTGTACCACCACCTTCCTCTTTTGGAAACAAATCTACTCATCACTCATCTCATTATCCAAACACTCAAGGTTGCCTGGCATAAGCTAGGTGAGGTATGCATCAACTTCTATGTCAGACTTTCCTGGCCCCATGAGAGGCAGGGGCTCTGGGCATCCAGGGGGCTTGTGCTCCCTAAGCAACTGCCCCACCTCTGAAGACCCAACCCAAACCTGAAGGTCCCCCTCCTTCATGCTTGACTGGGGCAAAGATGAACCCACCCCCTCCACTCCTCTAGCCAGTGACACACATAGCTGCTATGCCTCTGTCATCCCTTCACATTCACATTCAAACTCCCCCTCCCACACCCCATGTGCCCAGAGGACACCCTCTCAGTCTGGTAACTCTTGCCAGGCTTCCCCCACTCCTGGTGCATCCATTATGGACCAGGATGATGACACCCCCACTGCCATCCCTCTTGAGCTGCTCCAGACCTCCCAAGGTGTGGTAGAGGATGCAGAAGTAGTGGCAGCCTCCCTTGAAACAGTCAAAGCTTGGCTGCTTCAGAACTCCTCCACCCTCCCAGTGGGTGAAACAGCATTCAAGGTGGCACATACCATGGCCACCCTCATCTAAATACTCGCAGACTCTGGATGGGTCAACATCCAGATGTGCTCAGGCACATCCTATACTGTGGGTGATGCCATTACAGATGTTGCAAGGCTGCATGGGTTTAGGCAGCCTTTCCCCCTCCCCCCCTTGTCCCCTCTCCCCATGGAGGAACTAGCTCCTATGAGGGTAGACCCTCCTGTCCCCTCCACTGTCAACCCTTGCCCTTGTCCACAGGGCTCCCATCCTCTTTCCACTCCCCCCAGCAAAGGTAAGAGAGTCACTTGTGGCCCCCCCCCCTATCAACAGAGCCACCCATCCTGGGAATTTTGCCCAAGTGGCAGGCACCTCTGTACCTTCCAAGACAACAGCCCTTGTCAATCTGGCAAGGACCTTTCCTTCTCTCCCCCCCCAAAAGCTAGTCCAGTTAGAGTGACAAGCTGAGGGATTGTCCAGGCACCTGGCTTTGAAAAAGCCCAGCACCACTACCACTGGCCCAACTAGGCATCAGATAATCTTCACCATTGAGCAGACCACCTGAGAGGTGGACCCTGCTAGACTCCTTATAGCAGTTAACACTGCACTTATCACTGCTAGGTCAAAGCTTAGGGGTGAATCTATTTGACAAGACTACAGTGGGTTCATCATGCCCACCAATGCTGTCCCCACCAGTGACGACCTGAGGGTCATGTGTGGGAAACTCCCAGCAGTGTTTGGCCCAGATTCTAAGGGCAATGCTGATGTCCCCCACTCCAAATCCTACCTCAAGATTATTGGAGTCCCATTCCTCTGCAGGGATCCATCCAATACCAATGCAGAACACATCAAATTTGCCATGAGGCAATTGCCTTATGCAGACTTTTTTTCTCTAGTGGAGAAAATCTGCATCTGATGCATGTTGGCTGCATCAGACAGCTATACTGTCTGGTTCGAAATCTGGGACTCCCAAAAGTGGACCAAGGCCCACTTCCTAACTGGTCATGCTATCTCCATCTTCAGGCAAATGTGCTATATCCTCAGCACCTGAGCCAACCCCAGAGTCCCCCTATGCCAGCACTGCTGGCACTGGGGTCACTCCACTAACACATGCTGAAGGGAGGGTCACACTTGCCCTGTATGCTCTGGTCCTCACAAGTGTGAGAACCATTGCCTGCTGTGTGGACCTTGCAAGGGAAACCCCAAGGCCCAACTGCCCATTGCTCTGACATATGCAGACTTCCCATGCCCCCACACTGAGAATACTTTTGCCTGCCCCAATTGCAAGGGCAAACACAATGCTGACTCCCAAAAGTGCCCCTTTTGGACACACCACTTTGATGCAGAGTGGATCAAAAGGAAATATGCTGAGGTGCATGAACATATTTCCTGCTCTCCCCAGTCCCTGGGCACTAAGCATCACTTTCAGATGAAATGAAAATAGTTGACTCTGTCTATATCTATTCACAGAATGTCAATTGTAGCTACATTCTAGTGGACACTTTGCTCAAGGCTTGTAAAAACAAATTTGATATAATTTTCCTTCAGGAACCTCCCTGGAGACAAATCCAGAAAGCTCCTTCCACTAAGAATAAGGAGGGAGACAACATCATTGGCTCACCAAAGCATCCTGAGTGGACATGCTTTGTTAAGCAACCTGAAAGGGACTCAAGACCCTGCATTATGGCCTATGTCCATAACAGGCTATCTAAACTCAGACCATCACTTTGTACTAATTTGGTGGAACATGACAATGTCATGTTGGTTACTCTCTTTCAGAGAGAGAAACCAGTTCACATGCTCAATGTCTACTCAGATGATGAGAAAACAGCAGTAAGGTACCTCTCTGAGATATCTGACACCCTTCCCCCAATGAACTACATGGGCAGAGACTTCAACCTCTATTCAAATGTGTGGGACCACACACTGGCTCTGCACCCTTACATGGCACAAACCCTGCTGGACATGGGCCAATCTTGGACTTGATCTGTCAACCCCAGAAAACCTGGGACCCACTAGGTTCCTGTTTAACAATTCAGATTGTCCCTCTGTGATTGATCTGATGTTCATCCCTATCTCCAAGGCTCTTACATTGTGCCACAGAATAGAACCCTCACAGAGGGGGCCATCTGATAACACCCCCCTCCTCCTAAACCTACCAATCAAGTGAGTACTCCTTGGGGGAAAGAAACAAGCAATTCCTTGGGAATCCAAGGAAGAGGAAGAGTTCCTCATGCTCTGCATTGAAGGGATTGAGGCCCTGCAAGGGGCCCCTTTGGATTCTCCTGACCAAATAGAAGTGGCTGTGAAAATGGTTGCTGAAATCTTTTCCATGGTGTGGGATCACTGTGCCAAGGAGGTCAATATATTGGCATGCTCCAAACCATGGTGGAATGGAATGTGTCAGAGAGTTCTCAATCAGCACCAGGCTAGCCAGGACCTGGAGGATTGGGCTGAATTCAGGCAGATTACCAAAGTCGCCAAGTGGGCCTTCTTTGATGATAAGATCACTGAAATTGCCACAACAAATAAGTGACCATGGGACCTGATGGAATGGGTCAAACAGCACAAACTACCAGCAGTGGAGGCCATTAGCTATGGTGGCACCCCCTGTCATGACCTTACTTCCCTTTGGAAAGTGTTACATGGCACATACAACACGGTATCAGACTGTGAGTATATTACCACTATTTTGGACTCCCTCCCCACCCTTATGCCACAGGACTGGGTCCCATTTTCCAAACTCAAACTTGAGGAGTGTCTCTCCTCATGCTCAAATACCTCTGCCCCAGGTCCAGACCACATTTTGTGGTTCCACCTTAAGGAGATAGTTGTGGCTGAGAAATGCTGTGATATCTTTATTGCCCTGGCCAATGCCTGCCTTAGTGTGGGCTACTGGCCTAAGCACTTCAAGGAATCAGTCTCAGTGATTATCCCAAAACTGGGGAAGCCATCCTACTCTACACCCAAAGCATTCAGGCCAATAGTACTTCTGAACATGCTTGGGAAATTAATCAAGAAGATGCTCTCCAAGTGTCTCCAATTTGACTCTGTAAAGTATGGAGTCTTTCATCCTAACCAACTCAGTGGAGTCCATCAGAGATCAACAGAAGACACCAGGTTGTTCCTTATCCACATTGTTCAATCAGGGTGGGTTAAGGGCCTCAAGACCAGTATGGTGGCATTTGACATCATGCAGTTCTTTCCTTCTTTGAACCATGAGATGCTTATGGCCATCCTTTCCAAACAGGGCTTCCCACCTAATGTGGGTCACTTCTTTGCCTTGTATCTTACCAGAAGGGCTACCTCCTACATTTGGGGGTAATTCTCTTTGGACCCAATGGATGCCAATGTAGGAGTGGGTCAGGGCTCTGCCCTGTCCTCAGTCCTCTTGGCACTGTACCTCACCCCCCTCATGAAACTCTTTGATGAGAGGGCAAGACATCTATGAGCCACCCTCCTCTCATATGTGGATGATGGAACACTTATCACCCAAAGTAAGACCTGGGACAACAACCTTAGGATCCTTAAGGAGGCCTATGGGATTATTTTCAGGTTATTTGAGGCCTTCACCCTGATTTTAGAACATTCTAAATCAGAGCTATCCCACTTCTCTCACAAACACAGAGATGAAAATCCCCCAATTGATCTGGGGTATGCCCCATTCACAGGTGACATGCCTCTTTGCCCCAAGCAGTATTGGTGCTACTTGGGATTCTATTTTGATAGAACTCTAACCTTTAAGGAGTACATTCAATATTATTCAACCAAAGCTCTGTCCATGGTGAAAGCCATGGGCATGCTTGGTAACTCAACTAGGGGCCTTACTGCTGAGCAGAAGAGGCTCCTCTATCATTCATGTGTTGTCCCCACAGTCACCTATGGATTCCAACTCTGGTTCTTTGAGAAAGCCTGTAAGAAGGCACTTCTGAAACAATTCAACACCATGCAATGTAAGGCTGCATTGTGGATTATCAGGGCCTTTAGGATGTCTCCTACTGGCAGCATGGAAGTGGGTGCTAGCCTAATTCCATTCCACCTCCACTTGCGGAAGCTAACCAAAAGGGCTACCTTCTGCATCTCTACCTTACCAGCTAACCATACCCTCAAGTCCCTCCTCAGCAAGGAATTCTCTATGGGTGTGCCCCCACACCCATGCTCCATTGCCTTGCTTACTAAGCATCAAGCCTTGGATTGCAAAGGATCCCTTGTTGAAGCCAACTCTAGGCTGGATAGGATCAGTGAACAGTTCAAGCCAGATGCCGATGAGGCCTGGCCCAGCCATAGATTTCTTGATCTGTACAAAGATCAAGTTGACTTCTGGTCAGCTCCATGGGATAGTGAAGAATGCAGGCTCTTCCTCACCCAGATGGAAGGGATTCTCCATGATGTGGAGAACTCACCACACACTGCCTACTGTGCAGTGGATGCAAGTTGCCCCATGCATGGCATGCACCAGGCTGTCTTGGTGGCCTTGGTGTATTCTAAAGGCAATCTGGTCCACATGGCCAGGAGGCCTTCTGGTGACATAACTGCACTGGATGCAGAGCTGTTCACTATCAGGCTGGCCATTTCCAAGGCAGTAACCTTGGAAGGGGTTAGCAAGATTCTAATCTTTACTGACTCACTGGTGCAAGCCAGAAGAGTGCTAGATCCCTCTCCAAAGTCAGGGCAGATGCATGCTCTGGCTATCATCTGTGCTTTCTCCCCATGGATATCACAGGAAGGCAATACTCTACAGATTTGGCAAGTACCCTCAGGGGAACACTGGGACATTCATGGTAGGGTGCATGATCATGCCACCTTCCTCCCTTCAGTAGTGATCAGCACTCATGTCATTTGCTCCCTTAACCAGCAATTAAAACAAGTTGTCAACTCCTGCCTTGCCACCTGGTGCAATATGTTCCAGTTGCCTCAATACAGGGGACATCAATTTTTGGATTTGATGGACCCATTGACTGATAGGCCAATCCAACCCAGGTACCACTCTGGTGGCTCCTGGCTTGCATGTTTCAAGAATAGCCCACTGTCTCTCATGGCCCACTTCTTTAGGTGCCTTACAGGGCACACCCCCATTGGGTCCTACAAGGCCTGATTCCACCTACATGAGGACATCTTGTGTCCATGCAGAGCCACCATGGTGGAAACACATGATCACATCTTGTGCTGCTGCAAGTGGTACAAGCATCACCCCAGGGAGCCTTGGTACCAAAGTGACCTGGTTGACTTCCTGAAGAGGAACCTTATGGTGTTCACCTTCAGGTCTGAGCCTTCAGGTATAGGGTAACTGGGAAACCCCCAAGCCCCATTATGGACCCTCAGCCTTGGCTAAGGAGTCCTTTACAGCAAATTAACACCTGTCTGAGCTGCCCTGGGTAACCTCTGGATTTGTCCTGTAGAGGTTAGCTGGGAATTGACCCATTTGTCTGGCCCTAGGACTGGGGGCTTGGGGCAGTGCAGGAGGACAGAGTGGAGGGGGAGTACCTTGTCTGGCAGTGCTCATGCACTGCCCCTTCCCTGCACACACTACCCCTTGGGATGCATGTGCATGTCAGTCAGCAGGACCTTAAGCTGCATCTTCTCCCCCTTTAATGTAGTGTACATCACTTGTATGTATATTACAACCAGGCTGCAATCAAGTCCCAGAATATAAATTGTTGACCAAAAAAAAAAAAAAGAAAAGCACTTTCTATATGAAGGTGTTGCCAAATAATAAATGTAGCCAAAGTAATACATCATTGACTTAAACTAGTATGAAGTTTCATTTGGCAGGACCTTCTGTATCACATGTAAAGGTGTTGCCAAACAAATGCATCATCCACCCCATGGAGGGAAGAGATACTATGGCAAAGTTATACTTATATGATAAGTGCAATAAGAAAAATAGAAATGAGAAGAAACTGACTAATGAAATGAAGGGTGGAGCAGGTATTAATGGAGAAGAGATTTGCAAACAGAGGAGTGGAGTGTACAAGGTGATGAACATTGTTGCCCATAAATGGCAACAAGTATTCTGTTGGGATCATCTTGAGCATATTCGCACAGTTAAATGGAATGGAACTTGAGTGTGCAAACTTGAAGGATATGTATTCAGAGGCAGCAGAAATGTCAGACAACAGTTCATGTAGTTCAATAAAATCTAGTATGTTGTGCATGCCAGAGATACAAACTATTTGAAATGAGTCAAGTTGATGATACCATTGGGACCAACTACAAAATGAACCTCCTCTTTCTCTGAGTTGCTAATCACAATGATACTGTTGCAATCATTGTCATCATCTGTGCTGGTCAAGTCAATTACTTCTTGAGCACAGGTGTCAGTAGTCATTGATCCAGTGCTGTTTAAGAGTTCTGTGTCCTCATTCAACTCAGCAATTTCATCCAACCCAATATCCTCACACCCATAGTCATCTTCATCATCTTCACTACTCTCTTCTTTGCCCATGTCCATATAGTCATCATTATCATTGTCTTCACCATTCTCCTCAATAAACAGACAGTCTTCCTCACCCCCCCTTGTCACTGTTGCCCAAATATTTGTCATAGTCATAGTGGAGGCTTTCTGTCCACAGGCACTCCTTTTCTGGTAACCATCATCAATCTTTGGTGATCCTACCCCCCATGAAAGTTGCAAGGCCCATAACTTCCTCAATTCTTATTCAATCAACTCTGGATTCTGCATGCACCTAGCCCCATGCTGGGGCTAGAGGTGTGCCAAATTTCATGGCAAATGGCCAATCTGTTGAGCTGCAATTCACTCTTCTTGTGGATTTTGATCCTAAGACTTAGTTCAACTAGGGGAGTGCAAGGGGGCACTTGAGGGAGGCAACCTGTTAGAAGTGAGTAATCAGATGATTTCAGGTCTAGGCCCTTCTCAGACTGTGATGTCATTATGACATCATTACTCCACTGACATCATCTATGACTCATATATGACATCATGTTACATCATTTGTTGTATCTTGAACTTTGTAGTAAACACTCTCTGTAGTATTTAGTTAGCTACTCAACAGGTGAATTCCCTGTTGAGTTACACCTTGAATACTATGGCCTTGCTTTCAAGCATACCTGCTCTAAGCCATTCAGCACTACTCAGGCAACATCTAACAACATTTCTGTTTATTCTAACATAACTCAACCAAGTTACCTATCTCTGCTATGTCTTCTACCACTACTGATGCCACCATCGCCAACATTGCAGATCAGGCTTTAGAGAATGTCCATGATCATGTTTGAGACTGTCCAGTCCATTTGCACCCATAAACTGGTGCAATCTTAGACTGGGTCATCGCAATCATCATATCTCTCATCAACATGATACACCTTCTATCTGTTTGACTCACAGAGCGCCTTGAGGAACTCACTCCCCCTGCCACTCCTTCTACCACCTCTGCTGCTCATGCCACTGTTGCACCCAGCCTAGGTCAGTGTTGCACTACTCAGTGAGCATCTAAGTGCTCCAAGTGCCATGCCTGTGGTCATGATGCCACTGAGTGTCATACCATCAACCCTGCTGCTATGAGGAAGAGGGTAGCATGGAACAACTGGACTGCCAGAGAAGTACATGCCTACCAGGCCATGTCAGCATTATTGTTATGGAACCACCTGTTCAACCCTTGCCCCACCCTCCACCTGATGTTATCGTCAACACTATCCTATGAGAACTGGGACTCCCCAGCAGTGTCTGTGACTCTATCCCTACTCAGACACTCAACAACATCCTCAACCAGCAGCCAGCTCTCTGAGCTCGAATGGCTTACCAGAATGCCACCTTCA
>JAEUWS010000067.1:0-11670 GCA_018524945.1 Podaxis sp. C-F-92630
TTGACAAAGAGAAAAGTCCAATGGAAACAGAAGAAAGGTTAAACTGAATATGATCCATAGAATCTGGGCTGGTAACCATGACTCTGAGAGCCTAATGGACATCTGGTGAAGTCCATAACAATGTCAAAGGAGAACAAAACAAAGTAGCAAATTGTTTGTCTTGCTATTTTGAAAGCAATATTCCAGGAGAAGAACACTCCCCTGGAGAATACATCCAAGTCAATTACAGAATCAATCCTCACTGTGAGGATCTACCCTTACAATGAGCTGAGGAGATGGAACACCTCCTTGACAGAGTCAAAGCAATTGTCTGCACAAACAGCAGGAAGAATGAGAGACCAAAGCTTGTGAGCTTCAAGAAGCAGCCCAGAGACAGGCTGCTCAACAGGAGCCATGAGAACAACCAATTGAGTCCCCAACACTGGGAGACATGTCAACAGGTAACATCACCACCAAAGCTCCAATGAAGCTTCCAACCAATGTAATGAAAACAATCACAGAGGGATACATGTCCAACTCCATATTCTCAGTGGTGTTTGAAGCACCTGAGAAATACAGTAGTTTCACTGTCAATGATGACAGTATTATTCAAAAGACTACACCCAAGGATGGGAGGTAGTATGCATTCCCAACAATCAATCCTTAATTACAGAGCTTTTGAATAAAGCTCATGAGATCATTGGTCACTTTGGCAACCAACAGACAGCAGAGTACCTCTGAAGGTGGTACTGGTGGCCAAAAATAGCCAAGGATGCAAAATATGTCCACAATCAAAGGTTCCAAATACTAAACCTTCTGGAGAATTACATTCATTACCAGTTCCAACCAAACCTTGGGATTCCATCAGAATGGACTTTGTAGGCCAATTCCCTGAATCCAAAGGATTCAACTACCTTTGGGTCATCATCTGTAGAATGATGAGCATGATACATCTAATCCTAGTACATACACAGATGAAGGCATCCAAGTTATCCTGGGTATATTTATGAGAAATCATGAGGCTACACAGCCTCCCTAGCTTGATCATAAGTAATTGAGATTCAAAGTTCACCTCTGTCTGGTGGATAGAACTCCACAAAATTTTAGGAGCTAAGCTCCTAATGTTGACATCATTTCACCCACAAATGGACAGGCAGACCAAGCACATGAATCAGAACATCAAATAGATATTCCAAGCATCAGTCAGCCATGACCAAAAGAACTGGGTAGACAAGGTACCCATGACCAAGTTTGCTATAAGCTTGAGTATATCCACCACTACTGGATATGCACTGTTCAAATTGAATGGTGGATACATGCCCAGTATGATCTGAGAGATATGGGGCAACCTAACACCACCCAAGGGTGTTAGACTAATTGCTGAAGCCACCCTGATGAACTTGGCATCTGCTCATGACACCATCATAGAAGCATGAGTTTTTCAAACCTACCAGGTGAATAAGAGGAGAGGACCTGAGCATGACATTAAAGTCAGAGACCTTGTATTCCTCTCCACAAAGAACCTAAATCTGCCAAAAGGCAGAGCTCACAAGCTCTGCCCAAAATTTATAGGACCTTTCAAGGTCCTAGAAGCCAAGCCTGAGATATCTAACTACTGTCTTGAGCTACCACTAGCCCTGAGGGAACATCAAATACACCTGACATTCCACATATCCCTATTTCAGCCCTATAATGTATTGGATGATGCACTATTCCCAAGCCAAAATAAACTAGAGCCCTATGACTTCAGCATAGATGACAAACATGAGTGGTTCATTGACAAAATCATTGGTCATCATTTTACAAATGATGGCAAGGTAGAACTTCAAGTCCACTGGAGTTTAGGTGATATGACTTGGGAGCCATACAGCCATTGCAAAGACCTAGCAGCTCTAGATCAGTATCTAGAGCTGAAAGGTGCTAAGATGATCCAACACCTGCCATAGATCACACAATGACTATCCATGGAAAAGTTGATGGTGTCTAAATCTGGACACCTGACCCTGAAGATTGTATTCCCAATGCTTGGGAAAGCAAAGATAGAGCAAATAACTCTAATTCACTCTCTCCTCAACACCACCATCATGGACTCCCAACAACCCCAAAAACCCCAGCATGCTCAGCAACAGCAAAACCCACCCAGCACAGGATGACACAAACCACCCTGCACAAGCTGGAGGCCCTCCAATGGGCCTCAAAGGGGGGAGGGCCATGGACATATTGTCTAACCCAACCCCATCACACCTACATGATGGGCAGCAACTAGCTGCCCACCAAGCACTGCTATCCAACTTTGTGGGTTCCATACCCCAAGGACATGGCCAAATGGGTCCATCACATCTAAATGCAATGCTTCTGCCATCCCAACCCTTCACACAGGGATACCCATACCCTGCATTTTATCCACCTCTTCTGCCACACATGTATGGTTTTCCACAACTGTACAGTCCTTACCCCACACCAATGGCACCATATCAACTGTTTCAACAACTGCAACCTGCACCACTCACTTAGCAGCCATTCACACAAACCCAACAAACAGCACTAATGCCTCAACAACCCCAACTGCCAACACAATATTAGTCCACAACCACTCAATAACTGGCCACCCTGGCACCCAACCCACCATTGGCACCTGAACCATGAAGCAATGCTGCTCCTTTGTCCAGATCTTCCTCAGTAACATCAACTAGAGGGAGGAGCAGGGTGCCAAACTCCCCACTGCCCTCATCCTCTAAGAGCAAGGGTAAACAGAAATCATTTGATCTGGTGCAGCCAGCCCTTTCCTCAAAGGCCCAAGGAAAGCAAAAGGCTGTAGACATAGAGCTTGAGGACAACCAATACATCCAAGAGCTGATGAATTGCCTCAACAAAGCAGGTCTACCTATAGACCTGGTATCAGAAATGAGCACCAGCTCATGACATGCTGGTTGCAACACCATTATTGAGGAGCTTCTCACTAAGCTCCACAGCCTTCAGGACCATTTTGTCATGCTTGAAGATCAAAACAATCTTCTGCAAAAGCAGGTTTCAAACCTGCAGCAACAGCTAAAGAAGAAACTGGATCTTGAGGAGGAACAACCACTAAATGGTGCACAACATCCCAATCAACAACATCATCTCAATGAGGGGTGCCTAGCACCCCACAGACCCCCACCATGTCAATGCCCTATACTGGCAGCAAGGTAAAGCCCTTGCCAACACTGCCAGCTATCACCACCACCAATCACATCCTCATCACATCAGCCACCTCCACCACCAGCTGACATCAACCTGCCATACATTGAGGAGGTACCATCTGGAGACATTAGTGTCCCCATGACAGAACCTTCTCAAACACTATCCTCAAGGTCAATGGAATTGACCCTGAGTGGAATTATCCCATCAGAGTCCCTATTTGAGGGACTCTCCTTTGGTCAACCTATCCTGGTATGCCCACCAGGAAACCTCCTTCCAGAACCTGAAATCTGTCTTCACCACAAGTTCATCCAATACAGCCCAGACAACCCAAATGAGCAATTATCAGGTCTGGAATACTCAAGCAACAATGATTCAGCAAAGAATCATCACAAGAAGAATAAAGGAAAAAGCAAGGCTAAGGTGCTATTGTTGGATGTTGATGACTGTGTGGACATTTTGGACCTCATTGGCCATGGAGGCAGTATACCTGACCTCTGGGGGCTCTGGGGCAATGATCCTGGTATCCAAGAATGCAACAACTCCATGTATGGGATGTTGTCACACAGCACTTATTACTACCAGTGAACAAATACAGTGTTTGCAGGTACAAATGCCTGACTTGCTGCCAATACCAAACTCCAAGGCAAGGAGTTCATGCATAACAACAAGAAGGGCACTGTCCACCACATCATGGGTCAGGGTCTACCTACAACCCCAAGACAAGTCATTAGATTATAGTGGTTCCTGAATGTAAGGGTATCCCCTTGCACTGGAAGAAAATTAATTACCTCAAATTAATTATTTCATGTTCATTGGATCATCATGCTATATTTGGCTATCACTTCATCATTGTTTGTGTACAACATGTATATAGGGCACTTTGGTTGTCACAAACAACAACTGACCTTGGCTTGTGCCATGTAGTCCCCTTTAAACTACTTGGTGTGAGCATGAGGTCGTTCTACAGTAAAGCAGAGAGCTTTACACTTTTTTAGTTTACTGAAGTGAACTACCACACAAGTAAACACCTTAATCTGCATAGACACTGCTTACACATGGCAACCCATATGACTATGCCTATTAAACTTTGATGTGATAATGCATCAGACTCCCCCCCTAGTGGCAGTAACTGCACAGACAGCAATGGAGGAAGGGGGAATTACCCCTTCTCTAAGTTATTTAAACTAGAACCAGTCAACAACAGTTGACACAACATAGAAACCCCAGGTGCAGGACCCTGCACTGCAACCAACACAAACCCTCACATCTTGTCACCCATACAAGAAGTGAATGAGCCACTATTGTCACTCAATAGGGCACCCTCACCCAAAGTCAATGCTATAATCTTGAGTGAGTTATACTCACTTGAGGAAAGAATCTCAGTAATTTTCAACATAAACAATGTTGAGAGTCCTGTTAGGAGAGCAGAACTATGATTCCATGCAGAAGAGTTTACTGCCAAGCTGTTCAAAGCCTCAACAGATGCCCCAATAGACCCTACATTGGAAATGTACAAGAATCTCCTATGCAAAACAGTAAAGCAACTTGCCTCACTGTACAAGACAGCAAAACAACAGAAGGGAGAATGATCTGAAACTCCCATGAATGAGGTCTATCAAGTGATGCCCACTGCTTGATCTAGGAAACAGACAGACAACACAGGTGACAAACCCCCATATAACCCACTAATGCAGATGGAGACCCCACCCACCTCAATAGCATTACAGAATACCAGCAATGCCCTTGATAAGGGTAAAGCACCAATTAGAGGGTCAGTCCCTCTCACAGAATCAGCCCCTTCAGAGTTGAGCACTACAACATACTCAACCCAACAAGCATTGGATGAGCTGTTCACCCCCTGCAAAGCTGGCAAAAATGACAACAAGTATTCCTGTTGTCTAGAAAGTCAGACACAAGTATTGACCACCCTCAATAGAGCAATTCCAAATACCCCTATTGCCCAACCTAAACCCATACAGAGTACAGCCAAATACTCTGTCAAGATCAATATCAACCCAAGCAAAGTCAAGGAAGACAAGAAACCCAGTACAGGGACCTCCAAATCCAATATAGTATGCACAGGACACTGGAGTAATCAAGTAGCACTCCAGTGAATGTGAAACAAAGACCTTTGACTGTATGAGCAGTCAAAAATACCAGACCAAGGCATATGCTTCATTGGGACAACCCCTGTAGATGGAGACATCCTTGATGAGGATGAGATAAGAAAAGGCCCTTTGCACCCATGCCAATCAATGTCACAGCCACCCATGATGACACCCACCACACCACAAGGAGCAGCTTCAGCTACCCCTCTAACACACCCTCCTATGGCACCTCAACCACCAACCAGTCAAGGGAATCTTCAGGAGGAAGAAGACATTGAAGAGGAGGAGGAAGTTTATTGTCCCCCCAAAAGACCTAGATGAGAATACTCCCTTGTCAGAAATATGCCACCAACTTTTGGGTCCCCAAGAGTGGTGAACACCATCTACAATCACACTCAACTTATGCATGAACAGTTGAGCATGACCATTCAAGAGTATCTCTTGCAACCTTTTGAATTCCCAGAAGGGTATAGGCCTGGCAATGGGAAACCACCCACTGACAAGGGCATTGAGCCCTATAGCAGGAGTCTGAGATTCAGTGACCTCAAAAACTTTGTATCTGCCTTGTGCCTAGACTTCACACATTAAAAGGTCTAGGTGGAATAGACCACCCAAGGGACAGGCTATGCCTGTACACCTTACCATACCACTTAACCAGCAAAGCCAAATGAATGATCATTTGGCATGTCATAAATGTCAATTGAGCTAAGTTTGATTGGACCTTTGAGGAAGTGATCCTAGCATTATATGATTGCTTCATATTACCCACTTCCATGCATGAAGCTAGGGAAGGACTCAAATGGGTCCACTACAACCCTTGCATCAGAGTGCAAGGATACTATGATGCCATAATGGATAATGCACAGTGTATGACTGTGCACCCTGACAATTATACCCTCATTGAGCTATTCCTAGAAGGAATACCTGAGGACATGAGGACAGACCTGCTGTTCCATCAAGGCCTGTCCCCTGAGGTGAACTCACTAGATGAGTTCCTCACCTATGTAGTTTCATATGAAAGCTGATGGAAACTGACATCATATTACCATCAGGCTCTCTGACCAAATACCAGGGGAGTAGAGCCCCTAATGCATCACAACTGCCCAGTACCTATTCAAGATCAACTGAGAACTCAAACAGCATTCATCCCCAAGAAGGTAGCAAATGGGTGAAAGCAAGTACACATTTGAGAGCTACAACAGCTCTTGAATGACTCTAAGAATAAACTGACTTGACCTGAATTCAAGTTGAGTAACCACAATGACTCAAAGTGACCCAGTAAACCATTGGATTGCAACACCAATAAAAACACTGATACAGTGAAATGTTATTGCTGCAGTGGTAATCACTATGCCAGCTTGGACAAGTGTCCTCAGAAGGGTAAACCTTTGCAAGTCTGAGCCATGCACACTGCTGTACCTGATGACAGGATATCACATACAGGGACAGTCAAAGATGATCAGGCTGAAGAGGATCAGCCTGGAGATGAAGAAGATGAAGATGATGTGGACAATGACCATGTGTCAATGCAAGCATCAGATGATGGATATGTGGAAGTAACCATCATCAAGTCCAACTATGGATCTGACAGCAAGGAAATGAACTTCCTTGCCACAATAGATGACACTACTACTGTGAGTGAGTTAACCATGCTCACAAACTACCCTGGAGATGATAATCTCTGAAACCAGCAGGTTTGAAAGGCAACCCTTCAAACCAGTAAAGAAAAATATTATGACCACAGGTCACCCTGAATGAGAAGCAGTGCCTCACCTTGTTTGTCATTGTCAATGGCATCAAAGCTTGGACACTTTGGGACTCTGGGAGTACAACTTCTGGAATGACCCTGGCCTTTGCCCAGATCACTGACATCAAAGTCAGTGAATTGGTAGATCCTCATATGCTCCAACTAGGCACAGTTGGTAGCAGATCCACTGTTAAGTTTGACATGATCATTGAATTTACAGTTGGCCCAGTGAAAACCTCATCTTATCTTGACATAGCAAACTTTGACTGCTATGACATGATTATTGGAACTCCATACATGCATCAGCATAAAGTCAAACTCAATTTTGAAAATCAAGTAGTGATCATTGATGGGGTCAGCATACCAGCCATTGATACCATTGGCAACTCTGATGCTCACCTCTGCCATCACCACCTGACCAATAAATATCAGTTGACATGGCTATATGGCAGCAAGGAAACCATGGAAAAATGAGTGACAATGGAAGATGTCATTGAAGAGAGTGGTAATCACATTGGGGAGATGCTTTCCCACAACTAACACATATACTTGAGGAGAACCCCTTGAAGGCAGAAAATGACAAAGGAGAAAAACTTCCTCACCCATGATATGTAAACAGACCAAAGTTCCATCCAATTGTCTCTGTTGAAGATGAGCTTCTGACTTGTCAACAGTGAGAGTTACCATCTCACAAATGACTCCTTGACCCACCTGTTGTCAACACTATGTATGACTGGTACTATGAGCCTCAGATGCTAGATGAATGGAATGCCATGGTATCAGGCATCTGGTCTATGAAGCAACCTGCAGACAAATATTCAGCATCTACAGGGTATACTCCTAGTAGCCTGAAAGATGTAGTCCATGTGGAGGAATTTACTAGGGTATGTTACCCCAAGAAATCCCTCAGGGACTACATCTGCAGCATGACAGTTGTGTGCTTACTGATGGAAGACAACTGTATGAAAAGGATTGAGGACACTTGCACTTGATTTGAAAAGAAGTAACAAAACAAGGATCCTAGTCAGTGTAACACACCACAAATCAAACAGCAGTTGTTACACAACTATCACAACATGATGCAGGATACACCCCTTGCCTGCCCTCCTTTCAGGAAGTGAATCATGAGATTCACATTATTGATGAAAACAAGCAGTATAATTACTGCTTGCCTCATTGCCCTCAATTGCTACAAGAAGAGTTTCATGTGAAACTCAACTGTTACATTGACACAGGATGGTGGAAACCCCATAATGTAGTGCAAGCAGTGCCCCTGCTCTGCATACACAAAAGGGATGGATGACTGCATACAGTCATCAATGCAAAAGAGCCAAATGACAACACTGTAAAGGATGTAACACCTTTACCTGATCAGGAAGTGATCTGCAAAGATGTGGCTAGAGTGAAGTATTGCTCTAAGATCAATTTGGCTGATGCTTATGAACAAGTTAGAGTTTGACCTGAGGATGTGGAGAAGACAGCCTTCTCCACCATTGTGGGAACATACATCAGCAATATCATGCAGCAAGGGGATTGTAACACCCCTGCCACATTCCAAAGATTGATGATGGTTATATTTAGAGACATCATCAGCATATTCATCCATGTATACTTGGACAATATATTTATATTCTCTAATTCTGTAGAGGAACATGAGCAGCACCCATGGCTCATATTAGACTGGCTCCACCAACAACTCTACATCAAAGAATCAAAGGTAGAGCTATATGCTGACCAAGTAGATTGTCTTGGTCATGTAATAGATGATAACAGTATTCAACCTGATAGCAATAAATTATCCCAAATTCATGAGTGGAGAGTCCCTCACAACTATAATGATGTGCAGAAATTTGTCAGACTTGTCAACTACATGTCTAACTTTCTGCCAGATGTAACAGTGTATACCAGCCTGTTAATGGCCATAATGCAGAATGGAACCCCATTCCACTGGTAACCTTTACATGAAAGATGCTTTGATATGATTAAGCACATCTGTTACAGGATGCCAGTGATTCAACCAATTGATCCAAAGAATGGAGAATCCATATGGGTTATCTGCAAACTGGAGTCAGTGCCATGTATGGACAAGGCCCCAGCTGGGTAGATTGCTGTCTGGTGGGCTTTATGTCCAAAAAGTTTTCTGTGGCACAACAGAATTATGCTGTGCATGAACTCAAGACACTAGCAATTCTCAAGGCTCTATTGAAGTGGGAAGATAAGCTTGTGGGTTATTGAATCCACATTATTACCAACCACAAAGCACTTGAGTTTTTCAAAACTCAATCAAGATTGTTGAGCTGACAACAGTGATGGCTCAACTACATGTCAAGGTTTGACTTTGACATAACCTATGTCAAAGGGGAACGCAACAAGATTGCAGATTGTCTCTTGCAATACTATGAGAGTGATTGACCTGGGGAAGAGCATCCCATTGGGGAGTACATACAGGCTGACTACCATATTGACCCTGAAGGAGACAGTTTGCCAGCACCAAGATGAGCAGAGATACAGTCTCTGCAAGACCAGTTGGTGGCCATGAATGATGAAGGAGTCAGGTGGAGTGCCAGACTCCAAGAAAAGCATGAACAGCAGGATATTGAAGCTGAAGAACTTCAAGAAGCAGCTGCTTTTCACACTACAGAACTACATGACAACTGAGTGAAATGCTCAACTCACAAGCATAAAACCAAGGAGATAACCCTTGGCAATTTGCTCACCACAACCAGTGATACTACCCACTTTACAATTGAAGATGACTTTATCAACAAAGTTGTCACAGGCTACAACTCAGACTCATTAATGAGTGTAGTCAGACAATCCTCAGAGAAGTACAGAGACTTCTCTGTAGATAGCCAAGGAGTAATCATGAAGAAAACTCCTCTAGGAGACCAAGTCATATGCATTCCAAATGACAGATGACTCATAACCCAGGTATTGATGAAGGCCCACAAAATTGTGGGACACCTGGGCAACCAGCAAACAGTGGAGTATGTCTATAGATGGTACTGGTGGCCTTTGTTGGTCAAGGATTGTCACAAGTTCTGCAGAACTTGTGAAACATGTGCTCAAACCAAGACATCAAACATGAAACCCAGTGGAGAGCTACACTCCCTACCAATTCCTACCAAACCCTGGGACTCAATTGGAATGGACTTCATTGGTCCATTCCCAGAATCCAAAGGCTTTAACTACCTCTAGGTAGTTATGTGCTGAATGACAAGCATGGTGCACTTAATACCAGTGCACACTAAAATGACAGTGTCAGAGCTGTCATGGATTTATGTATGAGATATCATATGTTTACATGGACTACTGAGCTTGATTGTGAGTGATTGAAACTCAAAATTTACATCTACTTGGTGGAGAGAACTCCACAAGATATTAGGTGCCAAGCTCCTAATGTCAACATCTTTTCACCCTCAAATGGATGGTCAGACTGAGTGAATGAATTGCAACATCAGTCAGATCTTCTGTGCAATGGTATGCTATGACCAAACTAACTGGGTTGACAAAGCACCACTGACCAAGTTTGCAATCAACTTGAGTATCTCAGCTACTATGAAATATGCCCCATTTGAGTTGAATTATGGATACATCCCACCCATGATCCAGGATGGCCATAATGCCAAAACCACCCACAAAGGGGTAAAAACCTTTGCAGAGGCAGCTCTGCTAAATTTAGCAGCAGCACATGATGCAATTATAGATTGCAGGTCTTTCAAACCCACAATGCCAATAAAAAGTGAGGGCCAGAACCTCACATTGAGAAAGGAGACCTAGTCTACCTTTCCATGCAGAACCTCACACTACTGAAAGATAGAGCTCAAAAGCTCTGTCCAAAGTTCATAGGACCCTACAAAGTCCTAGAATTGAAGCCAGAGACATCCAATTATACATTGGAATTACCTCCAGTGTTAACATGCCAGAGAGTTCATCTGGTATTCCACATGAGTCTCCTGAGGCTGTATCATGCCTCAGATGACACCTTATTTCCAGAGCAAGCATGGCCCAAGCTGTACAACTTTGGGTTCAATGATGAACATGAATGGTTTGTCAACAAGATCATTGGCCATCAGTTTAATGACAATGGCAAAATCAAAGTTCAGGTTGAGTGGAGTCTAGGCAACACCACATGGGAACCCTACAGCACTGCAAAGAACTCACAGCACTGGACAGGTACTTGGAGCTGCAAGGGGTGTTGAAGGTCCAACAACTTTGACTCCAATCACAGCCTACCAGAAATGGTAAGCACAAATTGGGTCAAAGAGATTAACTTCAACCCTGAGAATCTTACCAATGGTGACCTGCAAAGGTTGCCTTTTCTTTCTCCCCAACCACCACCATGAACCCCCAACATCTGCAGCAACCACAGCAACCACCAACCACTCTACACCAGCAGAGCAGCAAAAGCAGCTCTGCACCATCAACTTCATTCCAAGGACCAATGGTAGGTCCTGGGAAGAATGGACATGACTTCAGACCCCACCCTAACATTCATAAACCAGCCCAAACACCAACAAGGGCACCAGGACCCTCACTGTACTCTACTGTTGATGATACCAACATCAACACCTCAACAACCACCACTCAAACAATGGCTGAATCAACAATTCAGCCACCCACCATTCAATCCTTACCTGCAGGGTTACCTGAACC
>JAEUWS010000066.1:0-11649 GCA_018524945.1 Podaxis sp. C-F-92630
GCACCAAGTGCCTGCCAATACTCTTCTTCAGAATCCTCAGACTGTAAACTAGAAGTAGATGAAAGAAAAGGGAGTGACAGCTGACATGGAGGGCCAGGCTGCACAGTGGGAACCCTCGGTGCTGGTTCCTGGTCTGCCCTGCTACAGGTACAGGCTGGTTCTAGAAAGTCAGCACTTCACACAACTGGGAGGAATGTTGAACGCTTACCATTGTGTTCATTGGATGAACCATACTGATAGATATTGAATATTATTTGACTTTGCCCTATGTTTATTGGTGGTTTGCTGGGCAGCACTGGGGCAGGAGGCACTTGGTGACAGTTAGAGTTCATGAGTGTGTGCAGTCGTGTCAATCTGGGAGCAGAATATATAGTCGGCCACCTGAATAACAAACGCCCTTAGTCAAACATGACATGTAACCCAGTTGGGACTTCAACTCTGCAAACCAAACTCTATTGAGTCGAGCATACTTGCTCTTTCCCTGTGCTCATCATGACTCGAACTCCCTGGACTACTGCTGAGCAGCGTGTGTGGCTCAAAGCATGCAAATCAGAATGGGCTGAGGCCCAGGCAAACTGCACTGTGAAGACTTACTGCTCAAAGCTACTTGCCAAATGGCATACAAAGTTCCCACTTGGTGCTCTGACAGCACAGGAAATACAGGCAGCTGGAGGAAACTCTCAGAAGGCCAAGCATATCAGGAGGACACAAACAGACAAGGTATACCATGCACTTTTGTTTTCAATGCTGAAGCTGACTTCCAAGAAGAGGGTTGTTCAGTGGTTCCACAATAATAATTGTGAGGCATCCAATAAACACAAAACCATTGACCTACAGAAGACAACCAGGGCACTCACCATCTGGCAAGCATATCAGACACTTTATAAGTAAAAGCTGGGGCCCATTGTTGCCACAGAACTGGTGAAACTCAACATGGACCCCAATTATAAGCTGGAAGATATGCATTCAGAGAGGATTCAAGTTCAGACACAAGTCGTGATTACAGAATACAAAGTGGAGAGTGATGTCATAAAGGCACAAGTGCAGAAATATGTGGAGGAGTGCAAAAATAATGCCAGTAGTACTGACTATACCCCAGAGCAACTGCAAAAGTGAGCCATCTCTAGATTAAATTTGAGTTATACACTGAAACATTACCAGGAATATTTGAAAGCTTCCTGCAACATTGGCCCAATGTGTGAAGCAGTTACAGAGGCAAACCAGTTGGATGTTCACAATTTTAGGTGGAGGACCAATGCCGGCACAGGGTGGAAGCCTCAGTTCTATCGCGTACATTGTCAATATCACATCCTGATGTTAACAGGCTTACATTTATCAACAGAGTGAATACTGAGGTTGGCTCTGAGACCCTGGATTTTGAACAACACCTGGGGGAAGAGCAGTGGCAAAGTCTTGAATCGCTTTGGGAGGATTTTTTGGAGAACACTTTTCATAAGCTGATGATCACATTGTATTAGTAATACCAGACTGATGATCAATGAAACAATGTGACTTACAACTTAGCCAAAGGTGTTTGTGCGGCCTCCACTGTCATGGTCATTCAAAACCTCAAATCTTCGAAACCTCCAGTCAAGTGTGAGGCATCTGCTCTCCTGGATGTTCAAACCCCCAGGCCTTCGAAATCTCCTGTGAAGCCATTGTCATCACACCGTTCTGCAAATTCCAATCTGGACAGTGATGGTAGTGAAGACACTTCACCAGACAAGCCTTGAGAACTGATGTATGAAGAAGAGAAAGCCTGAAACATCACCAGAAACAGGGCTTACCTCACAGAACTTGGACTCCTTAGTAGCTCAAAGGACTTGCTGGGTCATGGGAAGTCTGGGAAGGGATCGAAGAAAAAAGGGCAGAGGAAGAAGAAGGGTCTGATTAGGTACATTCACCTTCTCATCATGGCTGTGTAACATTGTTCTAACCTCACATAGTCCAGAAGAAGTTCCCCCGGAGTCACCTACTTCAACACCTTCACCACTGCCTGCCTATTGCCTGCAGGAAGCCAACCTGGGAAGGTACACATTTTCATGGACACTGAAATTTGATGCTCATTTCCATTGCAACAGTGCTACCCTGGTGCCTTCCACTATGCAGGAGGCAGCACCACACCATTCTGAACATCCAACGGTCGTCAGCTCCCTACCACCGGCTGCCTCAAGCTTGGAAACTGTGAGCAATGCCTTCTCCCAACTCACTCCTGCCTCGAGCTTGGGTTCTGCAAGCAAATTGGCCACGCCATCCCTTGTGAGCATCAATCCACCCACTGCTCCTGTCAGCACCATTGAGGATGCCACTCCACCAACTCAACCCGGTCAAGATACAGTGTTGACAGTCTCCAGTGGAGATGGGATGGATGCCAAGCTCAGTAAGTGTCAATGTTGTTCTTATACTACTAAATTGCTCATGTTCACCTTACCAGTCAAGGATAAGACCTCAGCCACTGCCTCCACTGAGCAGAACATCTCTGCTGCTGGGATAGCTGTCCCGAACACTATCAAAAACATCACCATGAGCTTTTGTGACACCAGCCTTCCATCTGTCACCACTTCCCTTGCAGCTGCTGCTGTTTTGCTGAAGGATACCTTTGATCCACTCAAGGTCATGGCTGATCCACATGATACACCCGCTGGTCCGTCCACAGCCATGGCCAGTTCTGATGATATGGCCAATTTCACTCCCAATCCATGCAATGGCACACCTGATTCACACAAGCCTGCTTCCCACCCCCCTGATTCCAACACTGGTTCATGGAATCCTGTTGATACCTCCATGGCCAATGCTGGTTTGTGTGAGCCTCCTGTTGATCCATCCAAGACTATGGTCAATCATTCCAACATCACTGTGACCTCTCTTGTTACCAACCCTTCTGAGAGTGCCACTCCTGCTGGTTCTGTTATGGATGTTGACATTCCAACAAATGGTGGTATCTCTCAAACTCCACCCATTGATAAAGGTATGCCTCCTCCTTGTTCTGATTAGCATTACTGATGAATCTCATATAGAGGATACACATGGAGACCCAATTGATAGTGGAGTAACTCTTGCTCCTTCATCAGCTCTGCTCCATGTCCATGGGGGGGAGACATTTTTTAGGAGTGTTTGTAGTTCAGTGGTGTGGTCCAGACTCATTTCTAATTGGTTGAGTTTTGAGCAGAACTGCCCAACCCAAGGAGTGAGTTACATATTTGTTAATGTGACTGATGCTAAGGAACATCATATCACAGATCTTACTGAAACTTCAATGTCCAGAGGAAGTCAATGCATGGCTGAAGCACCATCACAAATTTGCAAATATTCCATTGGTTGTTCTGAGTGACTATGTTCCAGCAGTGCGGACATGGTGGATCTCTCTTCAACCACAGGAGCAGGTTGTTTCTGATAGAGAACTACTTCCATGGCAAGCCTCTGAAGACACTGACTGGTCTACATTGACTAAGTGTGGTCTGAATGGGTTCTTCATTGTCATGTTAGTCTTAGCATGGTGGGCGAAATCTGCGAATACACCAGCATTATTAACAGAGTTCAATGATTTCATTGAAGATGTAAATTGGGCTCTGATGATGATTCTGAAGCAAATGCACCCTACTTCTGGGAAGTGTCCTTACACTGAACAGACAGATGATGAAGAGGAACAGCCTCTGAAGAAGTGGTAAGTTGTACTCATATATCAGTATATATATATACTTACAACATATTAGAGCTCATCAAACTAATGTTTGATCCTGATTTCTAATGACTGGTATTTAGTTTGATTAAACCCTTCCTCTCTTTTCTTACAACTCCTCCACTCCTTTATTATAATTTGTCTCTCCTTTTATATACCCCTTCCACTCTTTTTCTATATAGCTATTTAATTAAAGTTTTGGACAAATATGATTTTTGATAGTTGAGTATATTATCATGCTTTTAATAGTAGTCATTGAGGATTACTCCAACAGTAATGAAGTATCCATTGAAGAACAACCTATAGTTTGAAGTACCATTGAAGGATATGCTATAGTATTGAAGAGCTCAATGAAGTGTTACCTAAAATAATAAAGAGTGTTGAAATATTCCCTACAGTATTGAAGTATTCATTGAAGTATCTATTGAAGTATTACCTACAGTAATAAAGGGTACAATGAAGTATCCCCTACAGTAATGAAGTATCTATTGAAATATTCCCTACAGTATTAAAGAATTCAATGAAGTATCTCCTATAGTAATGAAGTGCATATTGAAGTATCCCCTACAGTAATGAAGTACCCATTGAAGTATTCCCTCTAGCATTGAAGAGCTCAATGAAGTATCCCCTATAGTATTGAAGTATTCACTGAAGTATTACCTACAATATTGAAGAGTTCAATAAAGTATTTCCTATAGTAATGAAGTTCTATTAAAGTCTTTCCTATGGTAATGAAGTGCTCATTGAAGTATCCCCTACAGTATTGAAGTATCTATTGAAGTATCCCCTACAGTAATGAAATACCCATTGAAGTATTCCCTATAGCATTGAAGTGCTCATTGAAGTACTCCCTACAGTATTGAAGTATTCATTGAAGTATTACCTACAATATTGAAGAGTTCAATAAAGTATTTCCTATAGTAATGAAGTTCTATTAAAGTCTTTCCTATGGTAATGAAGTGCTCATTGAAGTATCCCCTACAGTATTGAAGTATCTATTGAAGTATCCCCTACAGTAATGAAATACCCATTGAAGTATTCCCTATAGCATTGAAGTGCTCATTGAAGTACCCCCTACAGTATTGAAATATCTATTGAAGTATCTCCTATAGTAATGAAGTATCCATTGAAGTATTCCCTACAGTATTGAAAAGTTCAATGAAGTATCTTCTGTAGTAATGAAGTACTTATTGAAGTATCCTCTATAGCATTGAAGTGTTCAATGAAGTATTTCCTTTAGTATTAAAACATTTATTGAAGTATCCCCTATAGTATTGAAGAGTTCAATAAAGAATTACCTACAATAATAAAATTGCTATTGAAATATTCCTTATAATATTGAAGAGTTCAATGAAGTATTCCATATAGTATTGAAGTATCTAATGAAGTCTGCTCTATAGTAATGAAGTGGCCATAGAAGTATTCCCTATAGTAATGAAGAGATTAATAAAGAATTTCCTACAGTATTGAAGAGTTATTGAAGTATCCCCTATAGCATTGAAGTGTTCAATGAAGAACTATATAAAATCTTATGGATAGTAATGAAGTATTCCAATGAAGTAGCTCTTATAAGTATGAAATCCTCTTCATTACTATAGCTGGATACAATGATAAAATGTCTAGGGACCTGTCCATGTTTTAATGATTAAAGTTTTCACTACCACTCAGGCAAGGGCAAAGGAGTCGCTTGTGGCCCCCCACCCCCAGTCAACAAGGCTACAAGACTGGGCAACTATGCTCAGGTTGCCCTAGCCCTGCCTACCTCAAAGGCTTCTGCCCTGGTCAATTTGGCCAGGACATTCCCTTCCCTTCCCCCCCAAAAGCTCATCCAACTTGAGAGACAAGCTGAGGGCTCCTCCAAGCGCTAGGCTTTGAAAAAGCTTAGCATGACAACCACTGGCCCCACCAGGCACCAGATTATCTTTGCTATAGAGAAGGTCACCCACAAGGTCAACCCCTCTCATCTCTTACAAGCAGTCAACACTGCTCTCATCACCTCTAGGTCCAAGCTTAGGGGTGAGTCTATTCATCTAGGTTACAGTGGGTACATTATGCCCACCAACACTGTCCCCAGCAATGCTGACCTCAAAGATGTGCACACAAAACTTCCCTCGGTGTTCAGCCCAGATTCTCAGGGCAATGCTGATGTTCCTCACTCAAAGTCTTATCTTAAGATTATTGGGGTTCCTTTCCTCTGAGGTGATCAACTTAACACCTTGGCAGATCACATTGAGACAGCCATGAGGCAATCACCTTATGCCAACTATTTTTTGCTGGCTGACAAAATCTGAGTCAGGCGCACCTCCCCCACATCAGACAGTTGTACTGTCTGGTTTGAAATCTGGGATTCCCAAAAGGGGACCAAAGCACGATACCTATCAGGTTGCACCCTTTCCATTTTCAGCCAAGCATGCCACATCCTGGGAGCCCAGGCTAACCCTGGGGTCTCCCTCTGCCAGTATTGCTGGAGGTGGGGACATCCCACTACCACCTGCCACAGGGAAGGACATTCCTGCCCAGTCTGTTCAGGTCCTCACAAGCATGAGAACCATTGTCTGCTGTGTGGTCCATGCAAGGGCAATCCCAAGGCAAACCCCCCCATCCCTCCAACCCATGTGGACTTCCCATGTCCCCATGCAGAAAATACCTTCACTTGTCCTAACTGCAAAGGCAAGCATAATGCTGATTCCTGCAAATGTCTTTTTTTTTTTTTTTTTTAATCAAAGTCTATTGCCACAAGTACTACCTATGACAAATGGGTGCCCAATAGCAGTCCCAAGTTACATAAAAGAAAAGAAAGACGATGAGACATAAAGCCAAGAACAAATTACAGGTGCCCCAAACAACATGAATGAAATTGTACAGAAAACAAATCAGAGCCCCTGCTTGAGGAGTAAGGGGAAAAAGGGGGATAGCATAGGGTGACACTGAGTTAGCCCTTATAACCCCCAGAAGGGCTTTCTTGGCTGGTTCAGCATTGCATTGGTATCTCCCACGAATCCAATCACAGTCGAATTGATGTTGCCAGTAAGGACACTGGCAGTCATTGGAGGGGTGGGCACCAGAGCAATTGAGGCACTGCAGAGAGTGAGGGCATGTGTCACCCTTGGGATGGGGGGGGAAGCCTTGGGGTTGCCTCAGCAGCACCCAGCCATGGAGTGGTGAGAGGCCTCAGAGTGAGGCCCCCCACAGAGAGGACACTTGGGTGCACAAGCACAGCAAGCATCAGAGGGATGGCCCCAGTGCCAGTGTGGGATCGGGCCCCTTTGATGAGACAGGACACACCATTTATCATAATGTGCCTGTTGATGAGGGAGGTGGCAAGGGTGCCATGTTGGGAGTTGACCAAGTCAATCCACACTGTGGCAGAATCTGACTTGGCAGAGTTGCAGATGACATGCATATGGTGTACATCCTTGAGGGGGAAGAAGGGGGAGTGCTTAAGTTCGCCCTTGACGAGGTCAGCCATGGTTGTGAAGCCATTGGCTGTGAGGAAGGGGATGTCAACAATCTTGATAAAAGATTGTGAGACAGGGAGTGTGAAGTTGGTGCTGTTGAGTGCAGAGGGGAGTGAGGCCTTGACTGTGTTGAGGTTGGCCTAGGAGGGGACACCACCAGTGGAAAAGGCAATGACACTGGAGTGGAATCAAGCTAAGTTGACATTGAGTGCCAACTTGGCCCGTTTAAGTGCTTGGTTGAAGCGCGCAATAAGGGATTGAAGCAAGATGCGAGTGCTAGCAAGATCACTGGCACTGGCATCTAGGAAAAATTGGTGCTGCATAGGGCCACAAGTTGCATAATATGGCTTACACTTGGATGGGGGAGGAGGCACTTTGATGGGCGCTGGTTGGGAGTCACATGCAAGGAGTGTGACCTTGTCATGTAGAGGTGGAGCACATGAGGGAGGCTTGGGCCTGTCATGTGGTGGTGACTGTGACATTACATCACCTGAGGGTGGCTGTGACATAGGTGGGTTGGGGGCAGATGCTTTGTCAGCATCTGCCATTGCTGAGTCAGCCATTCCATGGAACAACTCATGTTGGGGGGGAGGCTGCTGCACCAGAAAGAGGAGGGCAGTGATACTGCCCAGGGTGGGAGGGGATTATTGGGGGGGGAGGAGACAATTGGCAAATAAGCTCTTAGACTCCATCATGGCGACGAAATTACAGAGGGCAGCATAGAGTTGGTCTTCAGGGATGATTTCATTCCCTTTAACCTTAGTGAGGTCATCCATTATTTCAACAAGAACAGATGTCAGCAAGACATGTTCTTCTTCCTGGTCCTTGGCCTTGGAGGGGGTGGGAGAGGATGGAAGAGCAGAAGGAGCAGCCTTAGACATAGACTGCTTGAGTTGAGGGGGAGAGGAGAGAGGAGCATCGATCTCCATCTCAGAAGAGGTCAAATGTTGGGACTGCCCAGCATGTCAACCTGAAGGAGAGGGGGTGGAAGGGGAAGACCAGCCAGAAGAGATCTGCCACTCTTGAAACCGAGTGCCAGGATAAGAAGAGTAGGGGATGTAACCACTTGGGTTACAAGGAGAACACATACCATGACAAACAGCTTTGTCCTCGGTCATTGTTTTGATCCAGCGGTGGGCTTTTTCATCCGCTTCTTCTTGAGTAGTTTCACAGACCCCAGAGAATTCGGATGGAGGAGTTTCAGGAATGATAGATGAGCTTTTGCCTTTGCAATGGCCCATTGTTGTGAGCACTTAACAGTGGTTACTGGAAGAGGAAGGTGATTCCCACAAATGTCCCTTTTGGATGCACTGCTTTGATGTGGAGTGGATCAAGAGGAAGTATGCCAAGGTGCATGATCGTATTTCCTGCTCCCCTAAGCCTTCAGGTGCTAAGCATCACTTTCAGGGCCAATGAAAGTAGTCGATAGTGTTCATATATACTCTCAGAATGTAAACCATAACTACATTCTTGTGGACAGTCTACTCGAGTCTTGTAAAGCAGAATTCGATATTATCTTCTTGCAGGAGCCACTCTGGAGACAAATCCATAAGGCCCCTTCCACTAAGAACAGGGAGGGGGATGACATAATTGGCTCACCAAAGCACCCTGAGTGGACTTGCTTCATTAAGCAACCTGAGAAGGAGTCCAGACTGCATGTTATAGCATATGTCCATAACAGGTTGTCTAAACTTAGACCATTACTTTGTACAGATTTGGTGGAACATGACAATGTAATGCTGATTACTCTCTTCCATAGGAAGGCTCCTGTTCACCTACTCAACATCTATTCTGACGATGAGAAGACTGCAATCAGATACCTCTCAGAGATATCCAACACCCTTCCCCCTATGAATTTCATGGGCAGAGACTTCAATCTCCACTCTAGAGTGTAGGACCAATCATTGGCCCTCCACCCACACATGGCACAAACCCTGCTGGATACAGCTGCAGATCTGGGGCTCGATCTGTTGAGCCCCACTATTCTGGGCCCCACCAGGTTCCCATTTAACAAGTCAGATCGACCATCTGTGATTGACCTGATGTTCGTCCCTATCTCTGAGGCCCTTACACTGTGTCACAGAATAGAACCATCGAGAAGAGGCCCATCTAACCATGCACCCCTTCTATTAAACCTTCCCATCAATAAAGTTCAACTGGGAGGCAAGCATAGAGCAATTCCTTGGGAATCTGAGGAAGAGGAAGAATTCCTTGTGCTCTGTATTGAGGGCATTGAGGCCCTGGAGGGTGCCCCCCTCCAAAATCCTGACCAGGTAGAGACTGCCATTCAAATGGTAGCCAATATCTTTTCTATGGCATAGGATCACTGCACCAAAGAGATTAATATCCTGTCATGCTCCAAACTGTGGTGGAATGGAGAGTGTCAAGCAGCGCTCAACAAACACCAGGCCTCTCAGGACCCAGAGGATTGGGCTGAATTCAGGTGAACTACTAAAACTGCCAAATGGGTATTCTTCGATGAAAAGATCTTGGAGATTGCCACAACCAATAAATATCCATGGGACCTCATGGAGTAGGTCAAACAACATAAGCTTCCAGTGGTGGAAGCCATTTCTTTTAATGATTCCTCCTGTCATGACCTTCCCTTCTTATGGGAAGTGCTGCATGGCACATATAATGTGGCATTAGGCTGTGAGTGTGATACCAGTGTCCTGGATCCCCTTCCCTTGCTTGAAGCGAGGGAGTGGGCCCCCTTCTCCAAGTTAGAGCTGGAGGAATGTCTATCCTTGTGCTCCAATTCGTCTGCCCCAGGTCCAGACCATGTATCATGGTTCCACCTGAAAGAGATTGTTGTCACAGATAGATGCTGCGACATCTTTCTTGCCATAGCCAATGCCTGCCTAAGTGTGGGTTATTGGCCAAGGCATTTCAAAGAGTCAGTCTCTGTGGTGATCCCAAAGCCAGGGAAACTGTCTTATTCTACGCCCAAAGTGTTCAGACCAATCATGCTTCTGAACACTTTAGGGAAACTTATAGAGAAGATGCTATCTAAGCATCTATAGTTCAACTCTGTCAAATACAGAGTATTTCATCCTAACCAACTCAGTGGAATCCATCAAAGATCAACAGAAGATGCAGGACTGTTCCTTACCCATGCTGTGAGAGCTGGCTGGGTTAAGGGTCTCAAAATGAGCATGGTGGCATTTGACATCACACAGTTCTTTCCATCCCTGAACCATGATATGCTGATGGCCATACTTGCAAAGCAAGGCTTCCCACCTAATGTGGGAAGATTCTTTGCTTCTTACTTGATGGGGAGAGTGACCTCCTATCTTTGGGGGCAGTTCTCCTCAGACCCAATGAATGCTGACATAGGGGTGGGACAGGGCTCTGCTTTGTCCCCAGTCCTGTCAGCAATGTACCTTGCCCCTCTCATGAAATTGTTTGATGAGAAAGCAAACCACCTACAAGCCACCCTCCTCTCTTACATGGATGATGGCACACTTATTGCCCAGGGCAAGACCTGGGAAGACAACCTTAAAGTCCTCTGCAAGGCCTATAGGATTATATTTAGATTGTTTGAGTTGTTTGCTCTAATCTTGGAACATTCCAAGTTGGAGATCTTTTACTTCTCATGCAAATATGGAGACAATAATCCCCTGATTGATCTGGGCTATACCCCCTTCACTGGAGATACTCCACTCCAACCTAAGCAGTATTGGCACTACTTGGGATTTTACTTTGACAGAGCTCTGATGTTTAAGGAGCATGTTTGCTATTATTCCACTAAAGCATTGTCCACAGTCAAAGCCATGGGCATGCTCAGTAATTCTTCAAGAGGTCTCACTGCTGAACAGAAGAGACTCCTGTACAGGGCATGCATCATGCCCATAGCTACATATGGGTACAGGCTGTGGTATTTTGAGAAGGCCTGTAAGAAGACCCTCCTCAAACAATTCAACACAATGCAGTGTAAAGCTGCCTTGTGGATATTAGGAGCATTCAGGATGTCTCCCACTAGGGGAATAGAAGCTGCATCAGGCTTGATTCCCTTCTATTTCCATCTGAAAAAGCTGGCAGAAAGGGCCACCTTCCGGATCTCTACCCTATCGGCTAACCATGCCCTTAGGTCCCTCCTTAGTGAGGAATTCTCCATGGGTGTCTCGGCACACCCATGTTCCATCTCCTTGCTGACCGATAAGCAAAAGTCAGATTGCAAAGGTCCTCTCATTGAGTCTGATTCCAGATTGGGTGAGATCAGTAAGCAGTTCAAGCCTGATGCTGCTGAGGCAAGGCCCAGACACAGACTGCTTGATCTCTATGGAGATCAAGTCGATTTCTGATCAGCACCATGGGATCAAGAAGACTGCAAGCTTTTCCTGACCCAGATGGAAGGAGTTCTCAGAAGGGCTGAGGGCTCCCCTGAAATCACTTGCTGTTGTTATGGTTTCAGCTAAGATTAGATCCTAGTTACTCAGCATACTGTTTCATCCGCCGTTTCATCCCTTGCTACAGTTTACCTTGGTCATCCACTTACCTGGTTCCCCCATT
>JAEUWS010000147.1:0-11589 GCA_018524945.1 Podaxis sp. C-F-92630
ACAGTTTTCCTGATCTAGGTGCCTAGACTATACTACTGGATGGATCCTCACAAGGTGCTGAGGTTACTTCTAGTGTGGGTTCATTGTCTGTTATTCTAGCCATAAAACTTGACTGTACTATAGCCTAGTTACTGCTTTCATGGCTGAAAACAGTTTTGGCCATAACATCTCCCCTCCACTATAAATGACTGTCCTCAGTCACCTTTGTGATGGACTACTGTCAATAGTATCTTATGTCTGTACTGGAATCCTGACTTAGATCTGACTAAGACTCTTGCAAGCTGAACCCTCACATTGAGAGCATATGCCAATTTTGCCAAGGGGTCAATATACTCATCTTAGCATGAGAATATCTGCAGGCATTTCAGTGACATTAGTTAACACCATATTGTATTCTGCTTATGGAATTTTGTGTGGACTTAGGTCCTTCACACTGAGACTCAGAAATTCCATATTTCATTCTGCTGAGACATTTCCTAGCTTGAATTCCCAATTCTGAAAACCCATAACCCTGAAAATCTCCATTATTCTCTGAAACAGTCACTATGGAAAGCTTGGACTGAAGTTTGTCCAGAGAAGACTTGAGGCTTCTGTGAAGCTTGAGCACTTCTTCTATCTAATTTTAGATTTCTTGTGGATCCTGAGCATTCAGCCCCTGAATGCTTTAGATCAGCTTTGCGAAATCTATGACATATAGCTACTGATCAATTGTAGTTCTGTAACTCATTTCTGGAACTTCTGTGAATATCAAGTTCATTTCCATTGTGGAAATGGGGAACTTGCATCATTGTGACAAGTTGTTACCCTATTTTCTAGGATAAACCTGCTCCCATCTTCTGTATTCTGTATTAATTTCTAGGGTGGGTTTCATCCAAGACTGCAGACACCTGTTTTCTGTTAAATAGAGGAATTGATGCTAGTCAACTTCTCACTACTCTGCTATATTCCATTCTCATACTACCATGTCTGCCTCTTTTTCCATTGATTCTCTCAAGGCCCTATCTTCCAAAGACCTGGAAGCTCTGCTCATGAGAAAGAAGGCTGAGAAACAGGAGGAAGAGGCTCACATCATGAGGGAGGCCAAAGAAAGGAAATGGAAGAAGGCAGAGAAATGAGTAAAGAAGGAAGCCAAGTGCTGAGCTCATGAGGAGGTAGAACATTGAGCCAAAGAGGAGGAAGAGAAAAAGAAGAAGGAAGAAGAGGATTGCCAGACTCACAAGGAGGCCATGAAGAAGAAGGAAAAAGAGGATCACCAGACCTTCCTTTCTCAGTAACCACCACCAACTGTCTCAGTGGCCTGGTTATTCATAGTTCAAAGGAATACAAAACTAGTTCTAATTCACTATGACTGACTCCAAAGAGACTAGTGGCCTCCTTGGAGGGTTCAAAACCAAAGTTGCATCCACTACCAAATCTGTTGCACGATCCATCTGCCCCAGGCGCTCGAGCTCGAGTCTCACTCCTGCCCCCACTTTACCTCGATCCCCTTCTCAAGGGCCTTTCTTAGAACCTGCGAAAGAGGAATACCGACTCCCATGAGTTCTCTCTCCTACTCCTACCATTGGCACTAAAAGATCCATTTCCACTGATGCTAGGCTTGCCACACAAGCCAAAGCCCTCCGCTTAGACAACAAAGACGATGCAGCGTCAGTCACTCATTCCGACAATTCAAATGGGTCAAGCAATGCAACCCCCCATTCCATTCATCCTTCCATCCATGAAAATATCGTGGAAAATCCCCCCCACCTACTTTCACCCAAAATAGCTCCCTCCTCCCATAACGTCCCCACTGCTGCTCAAGCGTACGCAGCTTCTTTCAACATCGTCCCACCTACACCCAACACCTGGGACGAGTCCCACCCAAATGACCCTCTCCCTGCCATTCCCTCTTTCTCCCCCCCCCTGATGTTTCACCTCATGCCCAACAACAGGAGACCCATGGAACAGATTGGTCAGCAATCTGTGACCATGTCGGTGATGCTCTTTGTGACATCAATGTCACTAATACTAAAGACGGTAAAGGTCTAGAATTCCTTGCATCTCTCCTAAGCTTTACCGCCAGTTATCTTTCTAATTGGGCTAACCATGGCAATATGTCACCCTTTGACGGTACTTCCAGTATCATCTCCATCTTACAATCCATCACTCATTCAGACACGCTCCACAACAAATCTGTCCCTTATAATAAAGGTACAATTCGCCTCTATGATTACATCTCAATGCAGTTCCCCCCCCCTCCTTCACAAGACGCCTCTGGGATACTCCAGGGCTCTTCTCTTCCTGACGCCTCTGGGTCTCTCCAGGGCTCAAACCCCATTCCCTCTCCTTCTCCTGCTCCCATGTCCACCAACACTCGTAACCAATGAAGGTGGGACAAGAAGCCTCAAGCTCCTCCCCCTACTCCATCTCCTGCCACTCCTCCCAAACCATGTGATGAAGAACTTGATCATGTCCTCGCTATTAACCGAATCCAACTGGCCAACAAGCCAGGTGAGTCTTCTTCCAAGTCTAACAATGTTGACATGGCCCCTCCCACTACATGCCCTAACAACTCAGAGGCTCCCATCAACCCCTCTGAACCACTCCCCATTCCCACCCCTCCTACAGATAACCAAGAGAAATCTTGGACTAAAGTCACCAATCGCAAGACGTGGAAACCTATTGTCGCTCCTGCACACCCTCCCAAGAAACCGACTCCTTCTCTTCCTCCCCCCGTTAACAATAAGACCAAGCCCAGGTCTAACACCCCCTCTCTGTCCATCCAAAGGGCTAATTACGCCAGAGCCGCCTCATCACCAATCCCTGCTTGCTCTCCGGATGAGCTTCAAAAATATGCTGCTCTCCAAAACCAATTCCCACAGATGTCTCCAGTAGACATCATTAATTTCTTGAGATTGTCGGGAGACATCAAATCCCCCCCTCGAAACCCACCATCGCAATCTTGTCCTTCCCCATCTAAGCCCAAAGCTACTCAGGGCCCATCCCAAAAAAACATTGTTGTCCCTTTCAATGACATCTTCAAACCAGTTTCCCTCCCTTCTCTTGACCTTGTTGTCAGGAATTGCAATAATGCCCTCTATCAGAAGGGCCTCACACTCAGGGTAGAATCTGCCCGTATCACTGAGCACACTCTGTGGCTCAATACAAACAAAGTATCGTCCGATGAGGAACTCCTCATCATCAAAAAAGGGATCTGCAACGCAAATAGGTCCTACTTCGCTTCCCCCAATCTTCGCGACTCAGTTCAGCCAGCATTACTGATGTCAAAATCATTCATCAAATTAACCAACATTCCTTACTTCCGTCCGGATGGCACCCCCCACACAGCAGAGGACTTCTATGACACCATCATGTCCACTGAGTACAGTGAGACGCTTAACCATATCATCGGCAAACCCAGGTTCTGTCGAGTTTCCCCACACTCAGACTCCGCAAATCTCTTCTTCGACTTGTGGGACTCTCAATCGGCCACCAGGGCCAAACTTTTAATCAACCATACCATTCTCATTGAGAACAGAGTATGTACTTTCTGTGGTGCCACTATGCATACTGCAAACCCCCTTTGCACACACTGCTGGAGATGGGGTCACCCCACCCACCTTTGTAAAGCATGCAACCCCTGCTGCACTATCTGCGGTGACCCGCATCATACAGACAATCACCACCATGATGGCTTCTGCTGTTGTGGTAAACCCGGTCCGAATCCCTGTGACCCTACCCCTGCTAACATCACGACATGCCCTCATGTTGATAAATTCAAATGCCTTTCTTGTGACTCCAATGATCACAAGGTGAATAGCAATAAGTGCCCATTCTTTAAGCACAGATTTGATCGGGAGTGGCTTTCAGCCAAACTCAACGAAATGAAGGCGGATAAAAACTGCCGAGATTTCAACTCTAGGGCTGTAAATGTCTAATACACCCTCACTCTCTCCCTCTTCAGTTTCCCAGATCTCAATTCTATTTTATAATGTTCAAAAGAACCGTAGTACCATAGATACAATTTTATCAGAACCTGTGTTTCAGAAGTTTCACCTTATTTGTTTACAAGAACCACCTTCAGGCTTCATGTGAAACATTCCGTCCACTAAAGACTCTGAAGGAGACCCTTTAGAAGGACCCCCTATCAATGGTAACTGGTTGACCATCATTAACAAAGCACACAAACCACGCACTCTTACATATGCTAACATTTCCATATGACATCTTATTCCCAGAGCTGAAACTGGTATCATTGACTCTCCTGATTTCCAACTTATTTCTCTTTCGTTTCCTGAAAAGTTTTACTTTCTTAATGTATATTCTGATTCCAAAAACGATTCTTCTATCAACTACTTAGAATCATGTAGTCTTCCTTTCTCTACTGTATGTGCCAGTGGAGACTTTAATGTCCAATCACCAGAATGGGATCCCAAAGCCACTCATCACTCGGCCAAAGCCAATCGATTTGTCAATTTACTAAACAACATGGGACTCATGTTATCCATGCCTAATAACCTTCCAGAGGAAATTTATACCCACATCCCAGATGATCCAAATAAAGGCAATACAGTCATTGATCTTGTTTTCTCAATCGATCATGACATCGGTCCCACACATTCTATATGACACGATCTGGCTATCAAATCGGATCACATTCCCCTTTCGACAACAGTGGACATTGCGTCACCTGTATCAACCCCACATATCAAACTCTCAATTCCTAGGGACTCTGATGAAGAAACAGCATTCCTAACTGATATCATCGTTGATGCGGAAAACCTCACTCCGTCCTTCAATACCGTTGACAACCTTAAGTCATATGCTGAAAATCTCCATTCCATTATCACCAATAAATGGAATCAACATGCCATCCCCGTCTGATTGTGCAAACGGTCTAAACCTTGGTGGAATAAGTTGTGTTCTGAAGCAATCCAGAACTTCTGCCTTCATAAATCCAAAGCCAATTGGAAGAAATTCCGTCAGACGACTCGCATTGCGAAACATACTTTCTATGATAATAAAATCATGGAAATTTCCAATGAGAAGCGTAGACCTTGGGACCTCATGTCCTGGATAGGTAAATGCTCTCTCCCTCCCACCGAGTCTATTTCTTATCAGGGTAAAACATGTGATGACCTCCCGTCTCTATGGGATGTGTTACATCAAACATATAATTCGGCATCGGATCGAACGGTCAACATTGATGACATCATTTCTCATCTTCCACCCCAACCTACTTGAGAATTCCACTTGTTCTCTCATCAGGAATTATGGGACGCTCTTAAACCATGCTCCAACTCCTCCACCCCAGGACCAGATCACCTTTCCTGGGCACATATCAAATCTCTCATGTCTCACTCTAAATTCAGACATGACTTTATTAATTTCACTTCAGGCTGCATCCGTCTTTCCTACTGGCCAGAATATTTCAAGGACTCAACTTCAGTGATCATTCCCAAACTGAACAAACCTCACTATAACACTCCAAAAATGTTCTGACCCATTGTCCTTCTTAATACCCTCAGAAAACTCATTGAGAAAATGTTGTCTAAGCGCATGCAATTTGATGCCACTTCTCTCAAATTAGTCCATCCACTTCAATTTGGTGGTCTCATTCAACATTCGACTGAAGACGCAGGCGTCTACATCACTCATTTAGTTTGCAATGGCTGGAAAAAAGGCCTCAAATCGAGTGTCCTTGCCTTCAATGTCACTCAATTCTTCCCTTCCATTAATCATTCACTCTTTACAGCTATACTATCTCATCATGGGTTCCCTACTTGTGTCGTTTCCTTCTTTGTTAATTACCTTTCCAATAGGACTACAACTTATTCATGGAACAATTTTCTATCTCCTTCCTTCTCTGCTTCAGTAGGAGTAGGCCAGGGCTCTGCTCTGTCTCCAATTCTTACAGCATTATTTCTTTCTCCTTTATTATATCGATTTTCCAAATCACCCTCTTGTAAAATAGTCTCTTTCATTGATGATGGACTCCTTTTAGTACAATCCAAATCTTTCTTTTCGAACGCATTCACTTTAGGTTCTGTCTATAGTCACATAGAACAGTTTCTCACCCTCATGGGTCTCGCTCTTGAACACGACAAGACCAAGATTTATCACTTTTCCAACTGCCCGTCCCAAGAGCCGAATCCTCCAGTCCACATTCAACCTATCAGTTCCAACCCTATCACCATTCATCCTAAGCCATATTTATGATACTTAGGCTTTTGGTTTGACCATGGTCTCACATTCAACAAACACGTCCATTTCTACTCTACCAAAGTGCTCTCTACCATCAAATGCATGAGACTCCTTGGTAACTCTATACAAGGCCTTTCTCCCAAGAACAAACGCCTCCTTTACAGGTCATGCATGGTACCAATTGCCACATATGGCTTTCGTCTTTGGTTCAACCGTCATGGGCGCTGCAAAGGCCTCATCAAACAGTTGAACAAAATGCAACGAGCAGCTGCAATCTGGATCACTGGAGCGTTCTGCACCACACCCTCAGGAGGGATTGAAGCCATCACCGGTCTCATCCCCATTCATCTTCATCTGTTCAAGCTAGCCAAACGATGCTCGTTCAGATACCATACCCTCCCCAAAACGCACGGTCTCAAAATTCTTACTCGAGACATTGATCATATTGCCACTCGAGAGACCAAAACTCGTTCCACAGCGCTAGACTTCGTGTCTGATGCTCAACTCATTACTGACTCATTTAACCTCCTCCACCAAGTCGCTAAACCAGGAGATCGCATCACAGACCTCCATGCAAACCAAATAACATTCCATAGGATACCCACTCCCGTGGATGATACCACTCGTGCGTGACATCTCGAAGCTGCTTCCACAGTTAGAGATCATGCTTTCTCTTCCTCATCTTCTTTAGTTGTTGCTACGGATGCCTCTGTTCCTGTCTCATCTTCTTTCTCTGCGTTGTCTTCTTATTTAGTTTTCAACTCTTCTGACACTGACATCCTCTCTTCTCGAGTCCTTCCCTGTGGGGAAGTCTTATCATCTGATGCAGAATCATACGCTCTTCGACTAGGCCTCTTTTCTTCCATCTCTTTTGCCTCCTCTATGAAATGTAATAGTATTGTAGTCTTTACAGACTCTATTGCTTCGGCCAAAAGACTATTTTCTTATGGCCCTCATAGTGCTCATCCTGATTCCATTAGGCTAGCTCCACTTGTTCATGACTGGCTCTCATCCTCCCCCTCCAACCAGATTCACCTCTGGTACATTCCCTTGGTGGCCAAATGGTCAGTTCACCATCAAGCCCATCGCCTTGCAACATCTATATGCATACATAACAACAAGCGTCTTCCCTTCCGCACATCACTCAGCTATGTTCGGAAACATTATACTGACAAATGTCTATCCAAATGGAACAACCTCATGTCTTCGCCCAATTACCGCGGCCATAACTGGCTACAATTAAACTCCATGGATATGACTCCAGTCAAACCAACATATGCCAATGGCGGCTCGTGGCTGAAATATTCCATGGGCGCTGATGTCAACCTATGTGCTCACTTTACCCAATGCATTACCAATCACATGCCTATAGGTGCATTTAGAGAGTGCTTCTTCCCAGGGCACCACATTAACACTTGCACATGTGATGGCAAGATGCTTGAAACACGTGAACACATACTTAACGAATGTCCTAAATATCACCGACCTTACGGAGACCAGAATAACATGTTCTGGATCCAAAACTTCCTCACGGACAATCTGACCGCTTTCGCCTTCGCCAACCAAATTCCTCAGGGGCCAGTCACCCTTGAACAATATAACACGTGCCAACTCACAAGACAAGAGCGGCTTCGCCTACATGGAGCTCCGGATGTACACTGAGAGTCTACTTTCTGTCTACTTACTGTATTATATCTAGGTAGCTTGCCTTGTAGCTAGCTCCATCTTCCCCCATCTCTTTTAGTGTCTCATTTCAATCTGTTTTTCCTTTTCTTTTAGTTTTGGTCTTGGGACTGCTATCGTGCCCCCTTTTGTAGTAGCTAGTCTATTGCAATAAACTTTGATTTAAAAAAAAAAAAAAAAAAAAAAAAGAAAAAGAGGATCACTGGGCTCATGAGCATCAGGAGCAGGCTCATAAAGATTGTGAGGAAGATATATGCTGGTGGAACAAGGCAGAAGCCCATCTTTGGGCACAAGGTAAGTTCTTGAATCCTTATTGCATATCACAAACTAACTTCTTTGTCTGGTCAGGGGCAACTTCCCTCCCTGCAGCCATGCAGGCTGCAGCTAGAGCAGGTAAGTGGCTTGCCTGCTTGCTATAGTTGTTTGGTAGGAACTGTTTTCCTACCAGACTTCTCTATATTAAATATTACTCTAACTTTTATTTACAGGCCCTCCTCTTGTCAATCCAGTGCCTCCTACTCCTCAGACAGGGCCTTCTAACAGGCCAGCTGCACCACAAAGTAAGTGACCTGATTTCTGATTTCTGGACCTTCTACTGATTATTCTCTATCACTAGCTTACAAGCCCAGGAAGAAGTGCAGGAGACTCCAGGCTCCCAAGATTGGTGAGCCCTGGATTGAGGAAGACATGCCATTGGGGGGCACTTATCAGCCTTCCATGACTCCAGTGACTTTGCCATCCCCTTATCCCAAGAAGTGTGCTTGTGACACATCATCTTTGCACCCTGCAAAGGTTGTGAAGTCATCTACTATGTGAGATGCTGGTTTGAAGTCTCATAAGGAGGCTGGCAAATCCAAGGCCAAGGGTAAAGGTAAGGAGGCTGCTTCCAAGTCTGGTAGGTTTCTTCTTTTTCTATTGGCTGCTTATTCATTACTGACTTTACAATTCACCTCTAGTGCCACATACCAATGATGACTTGGTATGTGAGCAATGTGTTGTCACTTCTTACTGGTGGCTTCACCCTGCTTGCTGGTAAATCCTTTTCTTTACCACACACAGAAGACATAGTAAGTCTTCCTTGCAGTGTTTCTGATCAATTTTACTGACTTCTGATACTAGGAACCTATGTGGAATGAAAATCCCAAGTGCCCCAACTGTATTCAGAGTTGGGTGCCTTGCACTCATAAGCCTCTCTCCCCTGATGATAAGGACAAGGAGAAGGACCTGGTGATAGGCCCAAAATGTAGATAAGGGTAAAACATTGCAATTTTCATCAATATCAGAGACAGAACATCCTCAGCTAATGAACTAGGACAAAAGTCTTAATAAAGACAAAACTAGCTACCCAGCTATAACAGAGTATGCCCAAGGTCAACCAGAGGAGCTGGCAAGACTGGTTATCTAGTACTCCAGACTTACATCTGTGAACCAGAGGGATGTCTCACTATGCAGGAAAACTGTACTGCATTATTATTCCAAGTTCAGAGGCCATTAACAGCCTATCCATGAGTAATGACTCTGATCCAAGGCTTAGATCATGCTCTGTTCACACTAGTGACACAGTGGCTATACTGGCTACTTATCAGACCATAGATAAGACATCTCTACCCTACAGAAAAGATAGAAAAGCCCCAGGGGACCAGATGGCAGCAAAGTAGCTACCACTTGGAAAAACCCTGGAGTACAAGAATTCACATGTCCAAGTGCACTGGAGTGACTGGTTAGCTCTGCAGGATAAAGAAAACACATGGAATGGACCTGGAATATCTCTGTACCAAGGATATGCCTTGGCCACTTGATAGCTACTTCAGTCCAGACCTCTGAAATAAAGAGACCATGTAGTGGATGATGAAGAGCACCCTTAAAATTTGATTATCTGAGCCCAGACCAGTTAACCATGTGGTCTTGGAGCCCACAGACAAGATATGCCTAAGCTTTAAGGCTCAGACTTATTCCAAAAGATATTATCCAGTTTCCATATGGTTCCAAGCATTCTAGAAAACATGTAACATGTGATTTTGTACCTTTCTAGTTTGTATTTCATCTACAATATAAAAACCCCCCAGGCATGAGCTGGACAGGCAAGGAACCTGCTCCCAGCAGTGCACAAGGGATTGACCACTCAATTCTAAGTGCCAAGTGCAAGTTTAAGTGTTTCTTCAGTCATAGACTAATAAAGATGAACTATAAGACACCTAGAACCCCAGAAAAGCTTAAGAGACTTAAAAAGAAAAGACTTCTCAGTTATCTGCACTCAGCTAGTGAGGTAGCTACTTATGTTGAACTGACCACCTGGTGCTAAGAGAGCATTTTGAGTTGGCTGTTCTAAAGGAAAAAGAGTAGTCTAGTTCAGTTTAAGTTAGTCCAAGTCAGTAAAGCTAGTCAGTCTTAGAGTTCCTCTCTGATAACACTGTGTGTAAAGGGCACTGCTGTTATAGAGACCATTATTTTGAGCTTGTGGTCATTTAGAATGTTCCATTGAGCTCTATTTCACTTTTGCACCACCCCCAATTCCTCTATCTTCTGTTCATTGTCCCCCAGAACTCATCTGAGGACAGTAGTAGCTACTTAGCTGCATTTCATCATTTTTGTAACTACTACTTTATTTTACCCCCTACACCAGATGACCCCATCATGTGTCCTTTAGAGGTCATGGTCAAACAGGTTCCTTGTGAGCCCTGCCAGACCAAGGGCCAACTGCACTGCAGCCATGCTAAGCCACCAGCATTAGTTCAAAACCTTGTGGACATACTTCATGTGGGCATGATTTCTAGTGAGCATTGTAAGTCCTCATAATTCTGATAACTCCTTATAGTTGTTTCTGATTTGGGTTCTAGATCTTTGCAACTGCCTTCACAGCTTGAGTGTTGCTTGGACACAAGTCCAGGCTCTCAAGCTGCAACATCATCTAGCTGTTAGCAGTTATCAGACACAACTCAGTGAGTTTGCATTGGACCTGCTAATGGCTAAGAAGTACCATAGCCCCAACCCCAACTACTGGGTTGAAGCAGGCTTAGCAAACCACCAGGAACAGGCTGACTGGCTGTTCCAGCTGGCTCACAAGTGCCTAGAGAACCCCAATGTTGACATGGATGCCCCTGAAACTGCTGTGTGTTTTTATACAGTGCAGGGTCATCTTGAGGAGTACTTATATACTGTGATAGGAGCAAAGCCAGCAATCTGGCCTGAGCTCCCTGCTATTCCTTCCTGGCTGGACTGATGTAACATGGCACAAGAATGCACAGAGATATCTCCAATCCCTGAAGAACCAGCTCACAAGGATGAGCCTGAGGAAGCCCCCAAGAATGAGGACATTGCAATGGCAGTGTTATGGAATCACCCATCTGACCTCTGCCCCAACCCCCACCTGAAATTATCATCAACACTATCCTATGAGAACTGGGACTCCCCAGCAGCACCTGCAACTCCATTCCCACTCAGACACTCAATGACATCCTTGCTCAGCAACCTGCTCTCTGAGCCTGGACAGCCTATCAGAATGCTGCCTTTGCCAACAGAAGACTTTCTGGTCACACATCATACTTCTCCACCAACTAACCCACACCCAATCCTGTTATGGAACCACCTGTTCAACCTCAGCCCTGCCCTCCACCCGAAGTTATCATCAACACTATTTTACAAGAACTGGGACTCCCCAGCAGCATCCACAACTCTATCCCTACTCAGACACTCAACAACATCCTCAACCAACAGCCAGCTCTC
>JAEUWS010000148.1:0-11531 GCA_018524945.1 Podaxis sp. C-F-92630
CCAAGGACCTTGACTCCCTGATGAGCCAAGTCACAATGCTCCTGAGCAATGGTCCTGCTTCTTGCTCAACAACTCCATCATCCCTCAAGCCATTGCTCCCCAGAGAAGAAAGAACAAGTGATGAAGTGCAAGATCAATTGAACAAGCCATCTGAGATGCTATGGACAGAGGACACTATGAATACCCTTTCAACAATGACAATGTCACTGGCAGTCATTAGGTCAAATGAGGGCATTCAATCTTACAAAGGGGATCATGTTATGAATTCTCCCTCATGGGCCTTGCTCTTGAACATGACAAGACTGAGGCCTTCCACTTCTCCAACTGTCCTTCCCTTGAACTGAACCCACCCATTTGTATTCACCCAATCAGCTCACAGCCTATTAACATCCATCCCAAGCCCTTCATCCATTACCTGGGCTTTTGGTTCAACCAATCTCTCACATTCAACGAACATGTTCAGTTCTATTCCACTAAGGCACTCTCTACAGTCAAATGTATGAGACTCCTTGGCAACTCAATATGTGGCCTCTCGCCAAAAAACAAGAGGTTACTCTATAGATCGTGTGTAGTCCCCATCACCACATATGGTTTCTGTCTCTGGTTTAATCGACATGGAAAATGTCACAACCTTATCAAACAACTCCAGAAAATGCAATGCTCCACTGCTATCTGGATCACAGGCACTTTCTGCATGTCTCCTTCCAGTGGAATTGAGGCCATCGCAGGCCTTATTCCCATTCACCTTCATCTGTTCAAGCTGGCTAAGTGATGCTTGTTCAGATACCATACACTTCCCCCAAACCATGGACTCAAAATCCTCACATGCAACATCGACCACATCAAAGCCTGCAAGTCCAAAACCTGATCCACTGCATTAGATTTCATCTCTGATGCTCAACTTATACCTGATTCATTCCAACTTCTCCATCCCCTTGCCAAGCCAGGTGATCACATCATCGACTGCTTCCCTGAATGAATCAAATTCCACAAAATGCCATCCCCTGTGGATGATAATACCCACGTGAGACACATCGAAGCTGCATCTCATGCCCATGATTGGGCCTTCTCTTCCTCATCCTCATTAGTAGTTGCTACTGACAGTTCCATTCCCACTTCCTCATCTCTTTCTGCTTTGGCTGCTTATTTAGTTTTCAATTCATCTTCTTCTGATGTCCTTTCTTTGTGCATCCTCCCTTGTGGAGAAGTTCTCTCTTCTGACACTGAATCATATGCTCTCTATCTCAGTCTATTTTCATCTATTTCACTTGCTATATCTCTGAAATGTAACAAAATTGTTGTATTTACAGACTCCATTGCTTTGGCCAAAAGACTTCTAACTTATGGCCCCCATAGTGCACATCCAGACTCCATCCATCTCACTCCTTTCCTCTATGACTGGTTCTCCTCCTCTCCTCTCAACCAGATTGATTTCTGGTACATCCCTTCCTCTGTGAAATGGTCTATCCACCATCAAGCACACTGCCTTGCCATGTCCATCCACATTCAGAACAACAAATGCACACCTTATCACACTTCACTCGGCTACATACAAAAACATTACACTGATAAATGTCTATCCAAGTGGAATGATTCCATGTCAATACCCAAATATTGTGGCCACAACTGGTTGCAACTTAACTCCACAGATACGACACCTGTAAAACCTACATACACCAACGGTGGCTCATGGTTGAAATATTCCATGGGTGCCAACAACAACCTATGTGCATGCTTCACCTGATGTGTTACCAATCACGTGCCCATCGGCACATTCAGACAGTGCTTCTTCCCAGGGCATTACATCAATACCTGTATGTGCAATGGCGAGACACTTGAAACTCGTGACCATATCCTTTACAAATGCCTGAAATATCACCATCCATATGGAGACTGGAACAACATGTTCTGGCTTCAAAACTTCCTATCTGATAATCCATCGGCATTTGCATTCACCAACCAAATTCCTCAGGGACCAGTCACCCTCAAACAATTCAACACACGCTGCCTCTCAAGACAAGAGCAGCTATGCCTCCATGGAGCCCTGGACATGCATTGAAGGGACCCTTCTCTCTTTCTTCACCTTCTGTACTATATCTTGGTAGCTTGCCTCATAGCTAGCTCCACTCCTCCCCATCTCTTCTAGTTCACTTTTTATTTTCTTTTTTTTTCTTTTTCTTTTTCTTTTTCTTTCTTTAGTATCAGCCTTGGGACTGCTATTGCACACCCATTTGTAGTAGCTAGTCTATTGCAATAAAATTTGAATTAAAAAAAAAAAAAAAAAAAGATCATGTTATGAATATCAAGGAGACCAAGATGACCAAGGACACCAAGATGACCAAGGAAGACAAGTTTGACAATATGCAACAAATGATCAACATGCTATGGCATGAGACAGTGGAACTATGCCAATTACTTGACTGGGAGCTATGTGAAAGAGTTGATGACACATCCAGGTATTGTGGCATATACTTCCCTTGTGATGATGACTTGTAGAACTATTTTCATCATGATCTATTTCTGTCTGATGCTGATTTCTTACATCTATGTTGCATTTTTGATGCAGACTATATTAGCTTCATTCTATGTTTAACTTGAACTACAGAATTGCAACAGAACTGTTGTATTTGTGCATTGCCACTTTCTCCACTCTTCTAGCTTGTTATTTTGCTACAAATATGTTGCACTTGATCTACTTCTATACACAGATTAGTAGATATAAGGACTTGTACTTATACTTGACTACCTGTACATAGATAAGCAAGTATAATCTTAATGTTGTGTTACCTCTAACACTTTGACAAGTGTTACAACCTCTTAACCTTTGTTAAGAAAGCTCTACCTTGCCCTTGACCAGAGTCTCCCTCAGAGCTTCTCTTCTAGTCTGCCTATGGTGTTGTGATCTACACAAGTTTGCAGCCTAGGACAACATGAACCTGCTGCCTGAGGTTAAACCACTAAAAATTGAGTCAGTGGAGCAAAGCCCTCTCAGACCCATATGGGACAAGGACAACTTTGCTCACCCTCTACAAGGATAGCTGTCTACCTAGGAATAGTCAGGCAAAGAGGCAACCTTGTAACATCAAGATTATACTTCCCTCATGTGCTCAAACCCACATTGAATTCTCCACTCCAATCTCTTACTCTCATTGCTTCATGCTGTGTTTGAGATCACCCCAAGGTTCTCATTGCTTTGTGCTGTGCCTTTCAGGACATCATTGGTTCTCATTGCTTCATGCTGTGCCTAAATGACACCAAAATCAAAACTCCATACCCTTGTGCTGTAATATGCCCACTCATCAAACAGAGGACCCCACCCTCTCAATTTGTATGGATAGTGGTCTGCAAAAGGAAGACTTGTGGTACTTCATGTTGCCAAATATCAAAGTGGATAGTTCTCAATCCACAGAAATCAAAAACAAGTGTTCTTGATCTACAGAAATTGAAAACAAGCATTCTCAATCAACAGAAATTGAACATCAAAGTTCTTGATCAACAGAAATTAAACATCAAAGTTCTTGATTAACTGAAATCAAACAACAATCATGTTCTCAGTCTATTCATTCTATTTCTTCATCTTCTTGGACTACCTCACCAGACAATATATCTTCATCAGAACCCTCTATAATCCAAATAATCCCCAAGGAACTTTGCCACAAATGAATCTCCTCATCCCTAATTCAACCTCTCATTGATGCCTTAATTCAACAACAAGTTGAATGTCCATCCACTCCCCCAATCCCATTGCCATTACTGGAGATGCCACCACTCTACTTGAGCAAACTAGGGAACTTGATGAAAACTCAGATGGAAGTGGTGAAACTTACCAATGACAAAACAGTAGATTCCCATCACCAAGATCTCCAGCAATTCCTAACCTGATCAGAATTAGAACTCCAAGAAGGACTACTTTGCTCAATGAACTTTCAACAAACTCTTGGCACAGACCAACAGAAGTGGAAAGGAGAAGACAAGCCACTAGGGAAAGAAGACAAGCCATGTCAAATACAGTCACTATACCCCCTTACATACAACCCCTCAACAACTCCCTAGAAGCCCAAGTGCTGCTTCAACAACAACTTTGCCAGTATACCAGCAACAACTACCACAACATGCTTACACCTATCAACAACAACCTCAACAGCTGGTACCACTGATGCCAGTCCCACAAAACAACCCCCAAGCTCCAGTTAACCAAGCTGCTACCTTCAGTTTTGGAACAAATATTGTACTCCCAAATCAGAGATTCTTCCAACAACCTCTCTTCATGCACTCCACCATCAATTCCCAACAAGCTGCACCAGGAAATCCAACAAATAGATTGCTACCTAGAGGAACTCTGCCAGCAAACCTGCTGCAAGCAGGAGGTCCTAACCCACCTGCTAGACCACTTAACCCTGGACCAAACCCCAGTAACCCAGGAGGAACTCCACCACTGCCACCAAAACTGCCAGGAGGACTACCACCACCACCTCCAGGACAACCAGCAGCACCCCTGCTGCCATTTGGATTTCCCCAACAAGCACAAATGCCTGTCACCCCTGCCATACCCTCCACACCAAAATACAAAGCACCCCCACTCTACCAAGGAGACCCAAGAAAATATCTTGCTTGGAAACAACAATGCACCCTTTACATTATTGCCAACCAGCATAAATTCCCTACTGACCATGATGCCATCATATTTATGCTCTACTACATTGGAGGAGCAGCTGAACCATGGAAAATAGAATACTTGCACCAACATAACTTCAACAGAGTATTACATCTTGGAATGTTTAATGACTTTCAAGACAAACTCGACAGAGTCTTCCTTCCTTACAACTATACTGAGGACTCTCTTTGATGACTCCACACTCTCAAGCAATAATGAAGATCAGTGGACTAGTACATCTCAGAGTTCAAGGTCCTTGCTACTCAAGCAGGAATGGTCAATCCCCAAGAATTCATCTATTGCTTCCAAGAAGGCCTGGATTTCAAGATCAGTCTCAAGATAATCATCCTCAGGCCCAAAAATGACATCAATATCTGGTTCAAAGCCATAAGAGCAGCAGAAGAACAAAACAGAATGGAGACAAACTATCATACCAGCCATTTCTAGTTAAGATCCAATTGAACTCTTCCCAAATTACAAAAGAAACTACCTAATAATATGAGTTGGTCACAAAGCCAGGCATATAAAGACCCTTATGCCATGGATGTGGACAAATTGGCACTTGTGCTCAACAATATTGTGCTGGAAGAAGAAAGTGAAGAAGAAGTTAATGAAGTGGAAGAAGAAAGCAAAGAAGAAGTTAATAAAGTGGAAAAAGAAAATAAGAACATATTGGAGATGTTCTTGCAAAATATTCTTATCCCAAAAATGTAAAATGACCTCAAACAAGAGAAATGTTTTAATTGTGGAAAGACGGGACACTTTGCCAGAGAATGTCCAGAAAAACCCAAGTTATCAACTTTGCCATGAAGCTTACCAAGGAATGCCCAGTCAAAGAATTTGAAAAATAAGCCACCTGTACCCCCTTGAGTACCTTGCAACAAACAAAGGCAACAGAATCATCAAGCAATTCTAACTTGAATCAATGAAATGATTCAAAAAAATGAGAATGATGAAGAAATTGTAAAAGTCTTCACTGAATTCTTGAATCACACCTCCAGAATCACAAAAGAAGTGCAGGTTTTTGCCTCCAATGACTAGCCTCCACATCAAGCTGCTCCTTTTCTAGTAACCACTATCAACTTTTGGTGATCCCATCCTCTATAGATGTTGCAAGCTTTATAACTCCCTCAATTTTTATCCAATCAACTTTAGATTTTGCACACACCTAGTGCTATTCTGGGGCTAGAGGTGTACCAAATTTCATGGAAAATGGCCAATCTGTTGAGCCACAATTCACCCTTCTTGTGAATTTTGATCCCAAGACTTAGTTCAACCAGGGGAGTGCAATGGGACACTCTAGGAAGACAACCAATGGTTTAGGAACCTAGGTAAGCTCACAATGAGCATTTATTGAGCTGATTCAGTGGTAATTCCAGGCACTGGAATGTCCACATTTATCTAGAGGACACCCAGCTGTCCTTTCCCCTTCCCCTCCACTTCCCAGTCTCCTGAGGGGCAGAGTTTTTCACCATTTTCTTTCAAACACTGGAAATCAACACATTCATTGGAGCACTATGTGCACACCAAGTTTCAACCTGAACACTCAAGCTGATCTTGAGATATTAGCTTATCTTTCCCTAGTACTGATCATGTTGCTGCTTAGGATCCACTGATCCAAATCTCACATGGACTATCTAGACCACATGGTCTAGATCTCCACCAATTGCACTGATCAGAGCAAAACTCACAGAGATATGCACATTTTTTGGTAAGGAGGGCCATCCTTACCCCTTCCCCTCTTATCCCTCTACCTCAACATGGACAACTACATCATAGAGCTTGATGATGATGATGACATCCAGTGGGAGGACCTCCCAGAGATTCTCTGGGAGGAGCCCCCACAACAGCTTACTATTGAGTGGCTCATGAGCTGCTTAGTTTTGCATGAGGTTAGGATGCTCAATAAGAATATCCACCTCTAGACCTTTGCCCAACATGCTCAGCACAGGATTAATGCAGTGCTTTTAACACATGACCTCTCTGACACCTTTATCTCTCAAGATGAGGGGTCTACCACCCCTTCCCTTCCTGTGTCCCTCCCCCATTGGGGTGTCTGAATTCTCAGGAAGATGAGGCTGCTCACCATCCCCTTCCCTCCCAGCTGGCTATGTCCAGACTGAGGAGGTTATAGCAGCTCTGAACCTCATTGACACAGTGACCCAGTGGGCTCATCAGGCCATTTTACAGAGGCAGTTCCTTCCAGGAGCTGCAGGGTATCTAGCCCTATCAGCTGTAGAGCTCATGCAAGCTCTGTCATCTCATCCCAAGATTGAGCAAGTGCTCACCTTAATCAAGAATGACTCCTTCATAGAGGAGTCATCTCTGGTCTGAGCAGAAACTCTGAGGGTGGAGTCTTCAGCTCTAGTCACTAGTTCCAGTAGTCTGTTCACAGACTCTGGCTATGCATCTATAGGGGTGTCTACCTCCTTGTTTCTGCCCAGGCAATGAGCTTCTCACTCATTTGCCAGTACTACTCCAGGTGGCTCTAGTTGGCATCATCATTGACACCAGTGACACCTGTGACATTTGTTATGAACATTCTTAAACACTGACTCCTGATGAGCACTGGCTTTAGGGACCCAGGTACTGACTGTTATCAGCCAGCCTCCCATTATTTAAATTAACCACAATTTGCAGTTACTCACCACCTTCTAGTTAGCTGATGCCTAGCTGGCCAAGTGCTCCATCAAAGTGCATTCATGCACCCTAATGTAGCTCTCCTGCAGGGTATTTCATCCCCCCTTTATCTATGTGGCTACCACTCACACCTTCCCTCTCCCTATTAAGGGAAGTGAACACAATCTGGTATGCTCTTGTAAAAGAGCTGCCAGTACATTCCTGTGAGGCCTCTGATCAGGGTGTACCACCCTGAGCACTGCCCACTATAGTGGGACCTGTTTATATCCAGTCTCCTGTGTGCCTTTGACAGTGTGCATGCCTCAGATGATATCAGAGAGACTAGCCCTCCCCTCAGGGGGGGTAGATATCTTGCTACCTGTTAGTGCCCCAGTTAACCTCTGTCAAGATGGAGGTTTACAGTGAATAACACCAATGTGCCAAAGCATGGGGACCAGGGGGTCCACACTATCAGGGGTCTTAGAGACTCAGACCTGATCCCAACTCAGGGCCTTCCCTGGTCACTTTACTCCTCAGGGATGAGTGGCCATGTTGGTGTGTAACTACCTAGTGTACAAATTATGATATCCTGTATGTAGTGATTCTATATGTGGGCATGGGCTGCAATCAAGTCCTGCATAATAAATTGTTGAAATAAAAAAAAAAAGACTAGCCTCCATGTCTAGATTGTCTCAAAAAGAAGAAAATGTGCCAAAGGACAATGTTTCTATTCAATTAGACTCTCCTATTATGTTTTTGAATGGACTCATTTCTGATTCTTATCCTTGCCCCCAGACCTTTTCTATGCCCCCTCCTCTTTCTTGAAATGAACTCTCAGTTTCAGAATTGTTTCTACAGACTCATAAATTGAACACCTTTTATTGCCCTTTTGTCACACATCTTTCTGAAAAATCCATGGAAAACCTAGCACTAATCAATTCAGGAGCAGGGCAAGACATCATCAACAAACAACTTGTTGAACAATGGAAATTAACCCCAAAAGCTCTCAAGAAGCCAATCAAAGTATGAAATGCCAATGGAACACTTAATAAAGATAAGCAAATCACACACTGCACTATTTTGGAATTCATGATCTATGGAAAATGGATCAAATCTGAACTCCAGATCATAGATCTAGGAAGACTACAAGTCATCCTAGGAATTCTATGGCTAACTCAAACAAATCCAGATATCAACTGGATGAAGAAAACACTATCATGGAGAAAACTGCAGGAAAACACTATTCTCTCCTCCATCATTGACACTACAATTTCTGAAATCTATCTCAACAAAATTGATGAACAATTTACTGAAGAAAATTTCACCAAAATCAATGCAAAAACATCTGTGTTGCAAATACTTACTCAAGAATCTAACACAAAGAAAGAAACAGATCCAAAGAAGATTGTTCCCAAGCACCTACATGACTATTTAGACCTTTTCTCTCAAAAGAAAAGCAAAAGATTTCCACCTTCACATCAATGGGATCATTGGATTGACATGAAGGATTCATTCATTCCCAAGGCTTTCCCTTCCTATAAACTATCACTAGCTGAAGAAAAAGAACTTGATAAATTCCTAGAAGAAAACCTTGCAAAAGGTTATATCCAACCCTCAAAATCACCTATGGCCTCCCCTTTCTTCTTTGTAACAAAAAAAGACAGAAAACTATGGCCTTGCCAAGACTATCACTATTTAAACCAACATATGGTCAAGAACAGATATCCTATTCCATCCATTCAATCCATCCTTGACAAACTTAGAGGATTGAAGTTTTTCACTGCCCTTGATGTATGACTTGGGTACAATAATGTTCAAATTGTGGAACAAGACTGATGGAAAGGAGCCTTCTGAACCCATCAAGGACTATTTGAACTGATGGTCATGTTTTTCAGAATGTGCAACAGTCCAGTGACATTTCAAAACATGATGGACACCATCCTTGCACCACTCATTTTGCAAGGAAAGGTCATAGTCTATATGGATGATATCCTAATCCATGCCTCCACAAAAGAACAATTATGAAAAATGACCTGACAAGTATTCAAAATACTTCAAGAACATGACCTCTATCTCAAACTGGAGAAATGTGAATTTGAAAAAATGAAACTCCCCTATCTTGGATCCATCATCTCTCCTAATGAAGTCAAAATGGACCCTGCCAAACTCAAAGGAATAGCTGATTGGCTGACACCTAAAACTATATGCAATGTCCACAAATTTATTGGATTCTGTAACTTCTACTGAAAATTTATCAAGCACTACACCCACCACTCCCTCCCACTGAACATACTTCTAAAGAAATCCAATTTGCTGTTCAAATGGATAAAAGAAGCTGATGAAGCATTCAAAATGCTCAAATCAAAATTCCTTAAGGAACTGGTACTTATTACCCTGGATCCAACAAAACCTTTTGAAATACAAACAGATGCATCAGCCTATGCATCAGGAGCAGTTCTCCTTCAAAAGGATTCAAACAGAGTACTACACCCCTGTTTCTATTATTCTAAACCATTTTCAAAGGCTGAATGAAACTATCACACCTCTGAACAAGAATTTCTTGCCATCATTCACACCCTGTAAGAATGGCATCACTACATTGACAGATCACCACATGAAACAATCATATGGATGGATCATGACAACATCATTCATTGGGCTAAACCATCAAAACTCTCCTGCCAGACAATTAGATGGTCAGCTATGATCAGCACCTATAAAATCATCATTTGCCACATTGCCAGAAACAAGAACTCCACTGCCAATACACTTTCACAAAGACCCAACCATGCTTCAACTGAAAAAGAATTAGAACTTGAACAAACAAAGATAGCTATACCAATAGAGAGGTTCCATTCCAAAGATTTCAAAGAAACTGAATCTTTGCATTCAAAAACAGAGAAAATCAATGAAATCAATATCATAGACTCCAAGATGCAAAATGAAGCTCTAAAAAAGAAAGACAGTACTATAGATCTGGATGCTGATGGTTGAATCAAACTACCTGTGGATTCATCACTCAAGAAACATTTATTGCAACATATTCACAATGCACCAACCACAGGACATCTGGGAATTGCAGAAACACTTAGGAAACTTCAAGAATATGTCACCTGGCCTGGCATTCATGACTATGTCACAAACTATGTCAAAGGATGCCCTGTCTGCCAGCAATACAAGATCAACTGACAACTTTTGAAACCACCACTTCAACTGATTCCAAGACCACAGTCTACACACCCATTTGCACAAATGTCCATGGACCTCATTACCAACCTTTCCAAATTAGACAGATATGATGCAATATTGTCTGTGGTGGACCACAGTCTAACAAAAGGGATAATCATAGTACCCACTTCAAAATCTACCACAGCTGATCAGATTGCTGACATCTTAATCAAGCACATGTTTATTCACATGGAAATACCTGACAAAATCATTTTAGATAGAGATCCCCAATTTATGGCCAAATCAATACAAGCTATGTTCAAAAAGTTAAACATTGATCACTCCCCCTTGACAGCCTATCACCTCCAATCAGACAGATCAATTCAACCAAGAAATTGAAATGTACTTATCCACCTACTACACTCAACATCTGCACACTTGGCCATAGCATCTCCCATTGGTTGAATTCTCACATAACTCTAGAATGCACACCAACTGCCAACAAACCCCATTCAAGTTAATGTACAGCCACCCACTCAAATCATTTCCAACTGAGTTAGCTCTGACAAACAGTCCCACTGCCAAAAATAGAATGGACTGGATCATTAATATCTGAGAAGCTGCAAAAATAGCTCATGAAACTTCATGCAAAATCATGACAGAACAGTCACAAAACCATATCATGCCAAAATTAGAACCTGGCCAAAAGGTCTGGCTTAATGCTAGGAACCTACCAATTCAGGTCACCTCAAGAAAGATTGCTGCATGCCAATTAGGCCCCTTCCAAATCATTAGGAAAAGAGGAAACATATCTTATGAGCTCACTCTCCCAAAGAGCTGGAAGATCCATAACATCTTCCACATGCAATACCTATGGCCCATAACCAAAAACAATGTTTATGGAAAACACTTCTCAAAACCACCTCTGGAACTAATCCAAAATGAGGAAGAATGGGAAGTCAAAGCCATAGTTGGTCACAAATGAACTAAAAGACACAGACTCCAATTTCTAGTCCACTGGAAAGGCTACTCTGGTTCAGAATGAACTTGGCAAAATGCTACAGACCTGCAGCATTCTGTGACCCTCCTA
>JAEUWS010000145.1:0-11507 GCA_018524945.1 Podaxis sp. C-F-92630
CCCATACCACATCTCAAACCCCAAGCTCCTCCGCCAACTCAGCCACACCCTTACTTACCCTCATCTTCCAACCCTTCATATCCTCATCTGGATCTTCCTCCGCCCAGGCAATGTCCTCATCCGCGCCCTTCCCTCCCTTCCTCGTTCCTCCCTTCCCCAGCTCCTTCCCTTTTGCATTCCCACTCGATACCGAGGATTTCGAATTCGAATTAGCTTTGATCTGCGACTGATTTGACGTTGAAGCTGAAGAAGGTGATTTGGAAGACGAGGTAGGTTTCGACCCAGACGCCGAAGCAGAAGTGTTCAATGAGCGTTTCGTTAGCACGGGCGATGAATCAGGTGACACGTCCATATCATCCACATCTACCTCCTGCTCCTCCGCTTTCATCTTGCGTCCCTGAATCGCTTCTTCGTCTTCCTACAAGGATAAAAGCCGAAGTTACTTGGATGTCAAGTAAACTATGAATAAGGGAACAGCACTCACAATATCAAATTCATCCTCCCTCTCCTCATACTCAATATTCTCATCCACCTCTTCGAATCCGCCCGCAAACGCACCCCACCTCTCCGCTTTAGGACAGTGCCAGATCAAAATATTCCCGTGTGTTGTCGTTGACGCGATTAACGATTTCACGGGGTGCCACTGTTCATCCCATAACGTCATCCGCGAGCCGTCATGTGTGAAGTTCCATTACGCAGATCATACGAAACGAGTCAGGTTGGGTAGGCGGGGGTAGTCAGGGCCAAGAGAGTCAAGCGAGCACGTCTCGTCGAGTATACGGTAAATCCCATCCAAGCCGACGTCGAAACATGACATCGCCAAGGGTCAACAGCAAATCCAGAACCCAGGTACCAGAACCCCCCCCGCAATCGAGATTACGTCATACCACCATCACATCACCCATCCCAGCCATCAGCAAATTGATCCACCAACCAGGGAACCACCACGGACCAGGACAGCCCCCGAGGAAGTCCAATAAGGCAGCCGAGAAGTTGCGACCCAACAACAGATAGAAGGACCAACGAGTAAAAATAACAAAGGTCCAAGTCCAGGATAAAGAAGGAAACACAAGTATTAGTCAATTGCGGTGTATTCGCTAAAACATAAACGGGCTCAACGAGCCAACGAATTCACGCACGTGTATATGTGCCAGGGGCTCCCTTCCACCGTCGAGAGCGGTGGAGAATTGTCCATCGTTTGATAGATCCCAGATGTATATCTTGTGTGTTGCAGGATCAGCAGAACCTATATATGTAAAAAGAGGTGGCGTTGTGAGCGTATTGCGCGTGCGAGGGGGAACAAAGAATAGGAAGCTTGTCTTGGAGTGCGTGGCGTCATTGATGCGAACCCCAGTACTCAGAAAAGAACGTGTACAAAGTACAGGGCCTCCAAACTGAGGACTTCCTCCAAGGGGCAAGGGCAAACGTAAGACGGAACGCACCACCAGCCAACCACTCTCCATCAGGGCTATACGCCATGATATGCCACGCCGTCCGATTAATGGGATCGTTAAATCTATGCGTCGGATCGAATTCCTGTTCGTTCACTTTATCAGACGTTGCTTGATAATTCGGTATTGTAAACTGGCGCAGTGTCCTATCCGACGAATTTGTCACCAGCCGCCTGAATAGGAGAGAAAAAGCGAGAAATTAGTTAACCCATGAAAATCGTGTAGAGCCATCCGAGGTAGCGTACCGTCCATTTTTCGTGAAATCCAGACTCTTCATCACACCTGCTCCCGCGATCTTATGTCTCCCAACCATCTATCACCATCGCAACCATTACCAGGAGACCAACCACACCACAAAACATCAGTTTTGCACACAACAAAGGTGGCGGGGCTCAAGACTCACAGCTTTCGTCCGCGTATTAAACACCAACAACATCCCATTCGCAGTCCCGGCAAAGACATATCGTCCCGTAATATCAAACCTCGCAACCGTAATCGGCGACCTACTCAGTCATCACTACCCAGTCAGAAAAGAAAAACCAAGGCGACAAGAGAACACACCGTTTGGTATTCTGCGGCGGGACCGAAGAAGACTCTTCCTCTCCCTCCTCTCGTTCTCTCTCCCTCTCCCTCTCATGACCCAAAAGCGTATCACAAAGCTCGACACGCCCTCTATACTCCTTCCGCATGTCCGTGATAAACAATTCGCCTGTTGATAGAAGTGCGAGCACAATCTTGCTAACAACCCACAATCAGCATTGTGAGCTCTGTGAAGGGGGGAGGCGGGGGTAGGACGCACCTGTTTCGTGGATGGAATCCAGCGGATACAACGGGCGAATCGAACCGTATAGTTCTCAATCTTTGCATAGGCTCGTACCTCGACGCGAGGTCCCATACGATCACGTTCCAATCCTTCGAGGACGTAAGTACATATCGACCATTCCTCGACCAACTATATTCTCAAACCCAACGCATGAGGGAAAAGCGCGGGTCAAACGCACGGACGCGAGTTGTTTGAGTGACAAGAGAACACGCAAAAGCGAAAACAAAATGGTCAGAGACGAAGAACACAACTGAACAAAGGTTAAAACGCACTCGACACTCGTCAATCCTCTCACATGTCCATCAAGCACTCTCACCGGAGCCTTTGTCTCCAGATCCCAAATCACAACACTCCCATTCTGTTTCCCAGCCGCGATCCACCGCCCGGTTGGGTCAAACTTCGCAAACAGCGCACTCGCAAGCAACGAGGTCTGAATCGCAGTTGGGTGCGTTATCTGGAACGGGTCTGGGTTCCTTACGAGGTCAATCCAGAGTTTGCATGGAGATAATTCGAGTAGGGAATGTACGCACTGATGACATCGTTCATGGTCGTCGTCTAAAGTCAAGAAGCGAAGCTTGTCAAGCGCGTTGTCCCACGCAAGGCACGCGCACTCATATCGCTTAATATCAAATAATTATATCACAATTTCGAATTGCCTCTAGTAGAGCTATGACACAAATGAATTTCTTCTTCTAATGAGCCAGGGATCCCTCCACTTCTAATAAAACGACGTGTGTATAGTATGAAAAAAGTAAGAAAAAAAATAATACGGCTAAGGACTACTCATTCGCTCATTGGCATCAGACGAGTGTGACCATGTATGTCGTCTCTCTGGTGTCCTCTCCCCCTCCCCAGTGTCTCTCTCTACAACATCTGCCATAACCTCATCAATACTCTCCCGTCTCCTTGCCCGATCCGCAACGGACGCCGCCCGAATCGTTGGCTCATCATCCGTTGTATTCGTCGAACTCGCTTCATCGCCATCTTCAGTCCCAACCTCCGTCTCCGTCTCGGCATCTTCCTCTTCTTCCTCCACTGTACCTCCTCGTTGATGGGCTGTAGGAGCACGTGTATCTACATCGGCATACATGCTCCCATGTGAAGATCCTGATGAAGATGATGATGCAGAAGCACTTGGGCCAGTCCGCGTCCGATAACCCTCATCCGCTACTCTCCCACCATATGCATCAATAGCACCCATCGCACTCATAGGCGCCGCAACTCCAATACCACCTGTCATCGGAGCAGCACCTGTCGAGGGGCCGGCCCCCACACCTCCTGCACCAACGGCATCGACACCAACCCCACCTATCATCCCCGAACTCCGCGAAAACAATATCAATTGCTCCGCATACCTCTGCATCTCCTCCGACGAGATGACCAACCTGAAATCATTCAACAGCAAGAACTGCAGCTCGAGTTGATTGAGTTCTGGTAGCGGTAACCCTCCGACCTTGATGCGAACAAAGCCAAATAAGCGCGGAAGAAGAGACCCACAGGTCATCCAGTGAGACACTCGTCAGCAAACAAAGCCAACAAGGAAATAGTGGCAGAATCGACCCACCTTGGCATACCGTGAATTGGTATAGAACACATCACTGAAAAATTTGCTGGCTACGGTGACACCCGCAATGACCAGCCGATGAATATTGTACGAGTCAATGACAAACGTTCTTTCGGTGGCATCAGCACTAAGTTTGGACATGCGATCAAAGTAGACCAAAAGTGCCAAAAACACCTCATTCGTTGTTGGGCAATACTTTAATATCCTCAGGAAATATGCCTCGAGGGTTATGGTTGGGATATTGCGAGCATGGAAGGTCAGTGTAGAGGCTGGGGTGGAGATGGCAGACCGAGAGGCTGTAGTAAGCGAGTGCCAAATTGGCGAGTCCTCGTTGGTGTGAATAGGGGCAGTGGATGAGGTGGTAGTGATGGAGGAGTTGGTCGAGCTCGCGAGCTGATCATTTGTGGAGGCGATTTGGGTAAGGAGAGAGGCAAGGAGTTTGAGGAGGTCGGTGGTGGGGTAAGTGTGGATATCAACTGGGGACGTAGATGATGGCAAAGGTGGAGGAGTGGGTGTCGCTGGTCTCGGAGTATGTGAGCGAAGCGTCCGCTGCTGGTGCTGTGACGAGGGCTGTTGGTGGTGTGATGATGACGAGGGTTGGCGATTATTCTGGGAATGTGTGGCCGGGGGAGCGGTCTGGTGTCGATGGAGAGAGGGAGGGGGTGGCTGATTGGCGGGGGAAGAAGGAGGAGGAACAATAGGGATGGTTGTGGACGAGGCTGACCTACGTGAGGAGGCGACTGGGGGAGGACGTTGTGGGAGTTGGGTTGTCACCGGCTGCTTTGAGGAGGAAACAGAAGTTGTGGGAGTTGCAGAGGGAGGAGGACGGTGGGAGACATCGTTTGTGGGATGGACGAGAGCAAGCATGGTGTTGTTTATGGCAGAGTCTGCGATTTTTAAGATGATCGCTTTCGGAAGAACTCAGCGCACGTGCTCAGCCTCCGTGGGAACTCCATTCAACGTGCTACCTAGTACGTTCCACCCCCTCCCGCGCTGTTCTCTCTACTAATGAATTGAACGCTCGTCGCCGCTGCACATGGATCCCATGCCCCGTTCCCTCCCATTCAATCAACTCTGCCTCAGGCATCGCCGCCTTGAGTTCTCGTGACATCCGAGGGCGCACAAGATGATCGTCGTCCCCGGTCACAATCGTCACTTTCGGAATACTCGCGCTTATCTTACCCAGCTGCGCTTTCGATACATAATGCGTTAGCCCCGCAGCCATCTGCGATACATGTCCCATCAACTGCTGGGGCTTCGTGATTGCCACCCGACGTAAAAAGTCCTGCTCACCCCCATTTAGTCCTGATCTCGCTACCCGGTTTCGCGTGCGTATGACGTACCTCTGCCTGCACCTGTCGATTCGTCTTTCCAGGCTCGTCCTCATCCGGCGAGTCCAGCCACGCTTGCGGAAATAGCATGTCTACCACGATCGGTGCCTTTTTCAGCGGGTCGGGTGTAAACAAGAGCTTTGTCAAACTCGACACCCCCTTCCACTGTCCATTAATTAGCGCAGCTTATTAATAGATAACCTGACTTGTATGTACACGCACCGGTGGCAAGTTGTTCCATGGCCTGCCTCCTGGCGTGGTCACAGCCAACGTCAGCGAAGCAATGCGTTGCGGAATCTTTAGCGCCAGTTCTTTCAAATTAAATCACATTGAATAACCATCTGTTCAGAGTAATTTCCGACACCCACCTTGCGCAATCATCCCACCCAAACTGATCCCGACAACATGCACCTCCCTCTCGGCCGTCCACCCAACATAGTCCAACAAACAAATCACGTCTTCCGCCATGCCAGACGTCCTGACAAACAAAAAAAACACACATAAGTCCACACAACACACGTTCTCACCATTCAAAATCACGCACGAATAAGGTCCTCTCGGATACCCAGAATTCCCAACACCACGATTATCAAACACAAGCACCGTCGATTTTTCCTTTCCACCCTCCGCCTCCGCACCAAAAGCCTTCCCACCACCAAACCACTTCACCTGTGGTCCCCACGAAAACGAACTCGAATTCAACCCCATAATCAGCAACAACTTGTACTCCGTCCCCTTCCCATGTTGCTCAAAATATAACGAATGCGACTCGAGCAACTCGGACCCCTGTGGCCGAAGCGCTGTCACAGGACAGAGGCCCTTGCGCACGCATGTCCTTTGGTCGAACGCCGTTGGTAGGTCGACACTTGCAACTTCCATGCCTTGTTAGAATGTTGGTGTTGCTGGTTAGTGTGAGAAGAAATCAAATGGTTGAACCCTGCCCGATGTTGAAGCCCTCTTGACGATGATGATGCCTAATACGACGTGACGCATACATTTGGTCTCGGGCCGCCTATGCCGCTTTCGGAACACTCATTTTCTATGTTCCGACAGCTTATCACGAAATACCGTCGGAGAGCTGCACTAAGCACTTACATAAATGTTTTCAGACGAAAGATGGTGGATATATCCATTCCCCAATACTTCAGAAAACATACTCACGACACGGGCACACTCAGGTTATCGCAAGCCGCCCAAGCCTTCTCTCCAACTCAGAGCTAATGCTTTTACAGAACCGAAAGGTTCAATTAAATTAAATAAAGTCTAGTGCAACGAAACACATCCTCCTCATTAGATCTTCCCAATCAACAAATTGCCAATCATCTCCCTCGCCGTAATCCGAACGGTATGATACAACGTCGGGACATCCAACGTCGAAGTGAACGTATCCGCAAACCCAAAGGGCAACATCAACGGGATCCAACCTACAAACCGACCATCAGCACCAAACCATTAACCAAAAAAAAAAACACGAAAAACATACCCCTAGCATATTCCAAAGCGAAACATCCCTCATGCATCTTGTACTGCTTCGCAGTCCCTCTCGGCAAATGATGCACACTCCCTGGCGGGTACCTCTCCATCTCCAAACTCCCCGGTCTAAAAGCCCACTCCTCGCCAACCAAAATATTAAAATAATCATCCGCAGTATGCAATCCCGTATGCCCCTCCGTACCCAACGGCGTCCCGAAAATAATCAAATACTCAGTAATACTCGCATGAATAATATACATCGCGCCCATCGCACCACCTGCGTTGTTGAATACCCATTCGGAGGAGTTGGTGTTGAGACGGATGGTGGAGGGGGAGTAGGTTGTTGAGAGGGTTGAGACAATGTGGTCGATCATGCCTTGGGTGTTGTTGGGTCCCGCGACGGCGATGGCTTCTTGTGCGAGTTGGTGCAGGGAGGTCGGGTCTAGGACATACCACCGGTCCTGGGTTTTGGGGTTAGGAAGGGTCTTTGAGGATAAGGAGGAAATAAACCTTGATGGTATCAAGCCATCCACAGAGTGAAACAAAGAGTAAAACTACGGCCAACCTCGTCGCCCATTTAATTAGAAAGTTATCTTGGTCTTGAGATGCAGCAGGTTTGGCTGCACCGTTCGTTTTGGTCGTGCTTGACATTAGTTGTCGTCGCAGAAGGGGTCGTTGGGATTTCTGTGTGGTGGATGATGCGTCAAGAAGCAGAGGTTGATGTTATATATTATCATGATTTTCTCCTCGTACGACTTGAGTTTGTTCTCATTAATTTTAGCCTTACGCTCGTGGTGATGGTAACACTGTAACAGGCGCGCTCAGTCACATTTCATGTGACCTCATTTACGGAGATCTCATTTTCGGCCCGGACAAATTACATGCCTCTGACATACGGGATAGATTGCACAGGATACATGTTAGAACGAGGAATATCAATGAAGGTTCCAAGTGATATGAGTAGGTATGAGGTGGGATTCAGCTAGACATGCAAACTCGTTTATGTTGAAGTAGAAACGCACAGAAAGCGCAGCTTGGCGAGGTGGGAGAGTTGACGTGATTGATACTCCCATTGAGCGGCTTCAACGAGTTTTTAGACGAGCACAGCAGTATGGGCTGATTTTCGAGCTTGTATTTCTAAGCTACCTCAACTCATCTCTCACCCTCTGGTGTCCCTTCGAGTGTCATATATATACAACAGACAGATGGATGACAAAAGCATTAGGTAGATTTTATCACTAGAAGCAAAAAAAAACGTAGGAAAATCACAGAGACCGGCCAACTTAATCCCAAGATGCGAAGCATAGATATAACGCAAAGCATAGATATAACTTTAGCAAAATCAACAAACGTACTAGCATTCCACCAATACTAGCTTAGGCCTTCACACCAGCCTCTTTTGACAACCTCCTCACCTCATCAACCAACAAACCAGCCCTTACCTTGTTCAACGTAACATCCAAAACCGTGCTACCGTCCTCCAACCGTCCAGCAATAAACACCGAATTCGTCAACAGAAGTTCATTCGGCGTAATCTGATACCTATACCCACACAAAGTCTTCTCCGCACCAACCGCACTCCAGTCACTCTCCAAAATCCTTGACGCGGACACGTTTGAAACTAGGAGGTTTTCATGCGCGTGTGGACTGACGAGGAAGGTCGTCACAGATTGAGTTACGAGTTTGTAGCCCTGCCCGACGTGGTTGAGGGAGTAGGAGGAGCGTGCGGTGTGGAGGATGTATGTTAGTTCGTGAAGGGGTATTGTCTGCAGGTCGGACACGGTGAAGAGTGGGTATGGGAGGGGGATAAATGCGTTGTGCGGGTACAAGTCGATAGATTGAGGATCGGAAGAGGGAATAAGGTGTCTGAACGAGGCGAGGTTGCTGCAATTCACAATGGTATCCAGTGATGTTTCTTTCGAATATACAGTCTATCATCCGTCAGTTAGCAACTCATTCTAGATGATAGAATAGGTTCAACAGACCTTCAATAACCAAGCGACCAAAACGTCCCCAGTCGTAACCCCCTCTGCACTCTCCTTCCACCTCCTAATCTCAGCCCTCACACCCTCCACGAGCATCCCCAACACCTCCTTCGGCAAGAGCACAATCTGCCTCTGAGCGCCTCTCCACCACTTCTCCCTTGTATGCCACGCCGCAAGCTTCAAAGCACCCTTAATCCCCAACACTGCCATCCCAGAATAATCATTCCCAAACCCGCCTAACTGCTCCTCCTGCATTCTCACCTCCCGTTCCACACATTCCTTCACCGGATTCACATTTGCACGTGGATACGCAAGTGGGAGTGGTGGAACGGTCCACTCAGTACCTTTCATCTCGGCCACGAGGGCACGCATAACCATCGCAGCGCCTCCACCATCAAACAATCCATGAGATCTTGAGAATCCGATGCACGTATAATCACGATTGTTCTCCGCCCCGGCAGGGAAGTACGTCAAATGCCAACACGTTAGTGGATGGCTGGTGCCCTCCCATACAGAGTATTGTCGTGGCGTGGAAGGATGAATGAAGACATGTGGAGGGAAGGATGGGGAGGGTGAGGTGAATGGGATAGGTACGTAATGCGTTAAAGGGTGTTCGGAGATCGTCGTTGTCAATGAGAAAGTTGGATATGAGTCGTGTGGCGGAAGAGGCCCGAGTGGTATACGTAGGTACCATTCCGTTTTCTGGAAACATTCATAAAGAGAAGCATGGGGGGTTTTCGATGAGCCCTCCCGATCATCCTTTTATCAGAGCAAACTCACCTCATTAACCTTTTGCGAAACGAGCCTCCCGGCCAACATACGCCATTTTTCAGTCACACGTGTGAGAGCAGCTGCAAGAGCCACACTGTCAATTGTACCTTCAACAAGCCATCCAGTCACAAAGGTCGTCCGTTCGAATAGGACGTCCAGAGCACTAAGCGGGTACAATGCATACTGTGATGCCAAGGGGATTGATGTGACCTGCGTGGCATCCATGTGTGTGCCCATCACGGTAGTGCAAAGCAAATGGCAGCAGTGGGATGAGAAATGAAGTTAGCGCTGAAAGGAAGAGCGAAATCAAAAGGCGGCGACCGCACAAAAAGTGACATATATTACCATGGGGGTTGATGTACCTAAAGGGTGGCGGTTTGTATGCGGTCCATATTTGATCCTGCCAACCAGCTGACTATGGGTTCTCACGTCCGCTCTCTACGGAGGACGTTGGAACTTTGGAGATGTATGTATGAATCACGGAATACGGTGGCACCTTTGCAACGGTTTGACAGTGTTACGAGAGGACTGGTCGTAAGCACTCCTGTGCCCTTTGAATCGATGAATTAGTAAGCTAGGTTTCGCAAGCATCTCAAACCGTCCCTCCAACCCATTGTTGAAGTCGAGGGACCTGACAGAAATAGCCTTACCTTTGATCGCACGTGATAAACTGATTTTCAGCACGACCTCTGAGATTAATTGCTGTGTGATGAAGGTTTTAGAGAACAGAAGGAATCCAGTAGCGGAAGAGGGAATCAATTACGCACGCCAAAGCGCCTTGTTTTATGCCGTGGGGTAATGAAAACCGACAAGGATCTCTTCGCATTGATTTCAATTACGCAAGTAGAGGGAGGGAGGGACACCAAAGATGAATCCGAACGAAAAAGTCCCGCCGAGAGTACCATGGATTCTGAACGCCTGAGAATTGTATTGAATCTACAATACAATTATCATGTATTCAAAATCCACGGTACCCTCCAGGGAGCTCTGTCCGGATCTGTCTCCAGTGGGCTTGATGTCCGCTGATGTCCGTGAAAGCATTCCCTGGCAACTTCCGAAAGGATACATCTTTAGCTTGTTTAAGGCGGCCGCCGAAAACCAGAGTAGCCCCACCAAAAGGATCCATGTAGGGCTCAAAAGGATGAAGCAATCGTAATATGTATTGGTGAGGCCGACGCCGTTTCAGATTTCTTGTTCTCCTCCGCCAACGCGGCCCAAACAGTTTTGCGCTCATAATATGACTGCATCATATCGGCGATGCTCGAATGAACTATTCGAACGTCCGCAAGCCTGACCTGATTTACGAATCACAAGATCTTCCACGGGCCTATAGTTTAAGTTGGCCTGGATGCAAGGACATGCAAAGCTGCCGCATAGAGCAGGACCACCGATAGCGATGAGCGGAACTCCGAGTTTCTCCACAATCACCACGAGCGTCTCCTAGCGTCTCCCGGCCGTGTAGGGAGCTGAAGATACAAACGGAATCAACGGGAAACACCCATTCTTCGATTCGGTGCTGTTTAAAGTACAAACTGTTGAATCTAATAAAACGTCAACCCCCACGAGATTCCGCACTGGTCATGAATCAACAGCCATGCTGCTATTATTGTCATCCCAGTCTTCGTCCACAGTGTCTACTTCTTTATCTCGTCCTCCACGTTCCATCAGCCCTGCAAGATGATACGTCTTCGACAACGGCGAGAACGCGTCCCTCGTCGTCAACCCACCGTTCACATCATCCCACTTCTCGGGATAATTAAAGAACCTCCTTTTCACATTTTTACCCAGGGGCGCCCCACATTCAAAATGCCCAAACCCATTTTCCTGCGCTGGGACGTCGAAATACCGATTTGTCAATAGGCTCATCCGTTTGCGCGATCCGTTGTTGCCCGACCCATTAGCGGCATTACCGTTCCTGATAGATTTACCAGCTACTGAAGAACGACTGCGTCCGTTGCTTTGACGTCGCCAGCTGCTGGACGAGTCGTCCGAGTCCCAGGATTCTTCACCGTCGGAATCAGACGAGGCAGAGGAAGATTCTTGAAGGTTGTAGACGTATCGTGCATGTTCTGATATGTTGTACATGAGAATTTGAGTTGGTGAGTGTAT
>JAEUWS010000146.1:0-11465 GCA_018524945.1 Podaxis sp. C-F-92630
GCTAGTCTATTGCAATAAACTTTGATTAAAAAAAAAAAAAAAAAAAAAAAAAGAAGTGGATGTCAATCTTCGTTATGACAAGTTGACAATTGGAAATCAGGACACGACAGCACTGGGGAGCAATCAAGAGGGGCCCTCTTCCGCCCCACAAGCACGAGGTGCACAGGCAAGACCAACTACATCCGCAGTGGCACCACCCTATGTGCTGATGGAGGTCGATGCCAATCTGGTCAGGCCAAGTTTGCCAATGCCAGCATTGCCTGCTGCACAGCTGGCACAATCACCTCCCTCTCCCCCCACTATACAAGATCCACCTATGTGTCCCACAATAATGTTAGAGGCACCAGAACAGCGGATGCCCCCAGAACAGCCTGCTGCCGAGACATTGCTTGTAGGACCACACACCTTGGGACACGAGGGCAATGAGCCAGTCCAACCAGCTGCAGTTTCAGCTCCCCCGATTTCTGGACCCAGTTGCCCAAGGAGATGAGCAGCCACAAAGTCAGCCATACCACAGGTGCTGATGCTGGAAGAGTCAGATGGAACATCAGATGAGTATGTACCATCATCAGGTACGACATGGGTGGGAGACAGGAAAGGTAAGGAAAGGGCCAATGTCAAGGAAAAGAGGCAAAGCTGGGCAAAAGGGAAAGGGAAAGAGAAGGCCGAGACCACTGCAGGCAAGGAGACACAAGCCAAGGTAGCAAGGCAACCAGCCAAGAAGACCACTTACCACTGGCCCCCACAACTGTCTGGCAACCTCAACAATCTGGCCTGTGAGCGATGTGTGGCCAGGGAGAAAGTTTGTGAGGAGAATATTGGAGGAGGGGTGTGTGTACAGTGCCAGGGCCTCAAAATGTGCTGCACACTTGTGACCAGCAGGGAAACACAGGAGTGGCATAAGCAGTACCCAGGCCTGAGCCAGAACATCTTCACCATGCCCCATGTGGTTGAGCCAAACAATAAGAGAAAGTGGGTGGCTGTTGATACCACTGATGAAGAAGATGAGCAGCCACCGAAACAGCAGGCTACCAAACCAGTGCAGGGTGAGGCTGAATCATCAGCACTGGCACCAGAAGCAGCTTTGTGGCCCAAATTGCCACCAGCACAAGACACCAGGCTCAGACCAGTACTGGCACCAGATCCAAGGCCCACACCTGCACCTCGAATCATCCATCCCCCTCCATCTCCACCAGTTGCTGGGCCTTCAAGACACACCTCATCAGATGAACATCAGCCAAAGGGTAGACGATTCAAGACCTATGAAGAAAGTAAGTGGGAATTTTAGTGTGCCGGTACAAGGTGATTCTAACACCAGCATCCTAGTTAAAAAAGGTCTAGACTACTATGGTGATGCCCTGCTCGATATTGGGGGCTGGTACAATGACTTCCATGACAACACAATGTACCAACTCAATGCTCTAGAAGTAAAAATGAGGGGATTAGCTGGTTGACTGGATACAATTATATCCACAGCTACTCCTCGGTTATCATCGGAACATGATCACACACTTGGGTGCCTCAATTGGTTGGAAGCCTGCATTAACTGCCTCACTGAGAAAGTGCAGGAGGTTTGCGAGTACCTCAGCATCGCCAATGATGATGGTGTCTGGCTCCGTACACACCCACCCATCAATGAGCTGCCAGCAGCCAAGGCCATCTTTGTGGGCCTTCCTCCAGCAGGCTCTCCTGCACCCACACCAGCACAAGCCCCAGAAGCTCAGGAACTCCCCACTGACCAGCCACCACTTATACTGGAACCAGCACCCATCAATCTCCCAGCAGCTGCACCAGCCCCAGCACCTGAAACTGAATCAACACCCAGACTTGGACCTGCTCCTGCACGCACACTTGCAGCATTTGATCTCCCTGCACCAGCATCTGCCAACCCACTAGCACCGGCATCAGTAGCACCACCCCCACCAGAACTGCTGGCTCAGCAACCAGTCCCTGGAACTATGACATTGCTGGCTCAAGTGCCACTGCCAGCTACTCCACAAATGCCAAGAGACATGCCCCCAATTCAACCACCAGAAACTCCAAATAGTCACAGACAATGGGAACAACTCTGGGCTAATTGGCCTCCCCCACCCCAGTGGTCCCCCATTACTGTGATTGGGCATTCCCCCCAGTCCCCGTCCGTCCTGTTGCCTCCACATGGTTCATCCCAAATGCCTCCACATGCTCAGACTCTCCCTATCTCGCTGCTCGTTTCACAGCCAATGCACTCCTCCACCTCTGACATGGACACAAACCCATAAATAATTCCTTTATACTGTATATTTCAATATTTGTGTCAATACATGCATTTTGGGTCTATCAGTGATATTGGGAAGAAACATGAGAACCTCAACTGGCATATGATGATAACCTAGGGCAGTAACATAACCAGCACTAATAATTGCAGATTGGATTCCAGCAGGTAACAAACTGGCACTACAAAAGGACTTCACTACAGCTCATGGTTTGCCTCATTCAAGACCTGTACCGATGATTTGGTTTATGCTGCTGCCTGCCTTGCACCTGTTTGGTCAATTTTTCCACTTCCTCACTCACCAATTGGTCTGATGTTTTAACCTGCCGATGTTTGGTACTCATTCTGGCACTCGGTTTCCCCAATGCCATGTTGGTGTGAAGAAGTATTGGATCAATTGGAACGTTCATTGATAGCTCCATGGTTGCACCTGCTGTGTTTGATGTGGGCAGTAGCATCATTGCCGGCTCTGGCATGAGATATTCTGGGTTTCCCTCATTTGGACCATTGACTGGGTGTTCCACACTTATCCCAAGTCCTATCAAATTGCTTGCTGTCACCTGGTTGACAATGACCATTGTTGGTCCCAGCATGGTCCTTGAACATCCCTGCTGCAAAGGATCCTCTGGCCCAATGAAGACATCTTGTTGAATATAATAAATCATCTTCATGAAATATTCAGACTCACCAAACTGGACTGCTTCATTGCCAGTATGGCTGTCTCTTTCACTGGCATCTCCACTGCCTCCAGCATTCATATGGTTCCCTGTGTCAAGTTGCATCTCTTGTGCCTCAGGATTATATTCAAGTTGTGGGCACATATCATTATCCAACCATGCATCCATTTCATCATGATCACTGTTGGAAGCAGATGTTGCACTGGCACTCACCCAACCCTTTCACCCGAATTTGCCAGCAGTAGTTACACTCCCCTTGCTACTTGCCTGGCACTTGCTCCCTGAGGCCTGACTTTTCTTTCCCACCTTTTTCTTTGTGCCCCTTTTTTTCCCACCTTTTGCAGTTTCCTCTTCCATGTTCAGATTTGCATCATAGACTGCTGGATGGTATTCACCACACTTTCCTTCATACACTCGAAAACGAAACACATCCCTGGGTGCATGCATTTGCCAGTCAGAGATATGGCACAGAAACTGCTGTATCTCTTGCTTTCAAATGTTGCAGGGATCTTGGATTGTGAAGCTTGGAGGCAGGTACTGTGCTTCTATAAAAATTCCCATATTTTCAGCAAGGCTGCTGAATGGAATGTGCTTCTTCCGCCTGCCAGTTGCAAGATCTATAGTGTCTTCTCAGACACTGGTTATGTCTTCATGAAGGAGCATAGCACATATGGTAGTGGGAATTGAGGTACTGGCACATTACATCCTCTAATTCCTCTTTTTTCATTTCCATGAATGATGTATCCAGCAACAGGGGAAAACCATTTGCCCCTCTGCCTATTGCTGTCATTGCTGTTTTCACTGGCACCCTATCCAGCACTGGCACTACCACTCCCTGATCCTTCAACCATTGAAGGTCCTTCATATATTCTCCAAGCTGGCACTTCAGCCGTGTGATAGTGTCCTGATGTTGTGCAATGAATCCTGTAGTATTCACCTGCATATTTTCTGTCATGTTTTCATATCTAGGAACATATTATTCATGTGTTCTAGGAACATTTGTGTTGTTTACTCACACATCTATGACATACATTCCATCCTCTCGAATATATCCCCAGAATGTTAATGTGTGGAGTCCCATCTCAAGCCAAGTCTTGTTTGACCATTCTGTAATGTGATCAAATGCCTTCTTCTTTGTGAGTCTGTCAAATAGGTTTCAAATATGTTTGTCTTTCTGGCATGTACATGTCACTGGCACTTACTTTTGACATGTCTCAGCATCATTCCCTTCCTGCTTAAACAGCTCAATTTCCTCCATAATCTTCTTTTGTTGGTCTTCAGACATTTTCTCATATGTGAGTTTTGCAGCCTTTGTCTGGTTGTGAAAATATTCAGGACTTGATGGATCAAGTGTGTCGATGTTCAAGATGTGTCAGAGTTCCAATTCTACTGCCTCCTTGTGTCTCTTGTACATTACCTCAATATAAGTTGTATGGAGGGTGCTCTTCATTGCCTTCATAGTTGAATATGGTTGCCAGTTGTTGCCAATCCACTTGCTGAGAATCTGTGTAGGCATTAGATAGATTCTCACTGGTGTATGTAGGGTCTGGTCTCTCACTGCAACATGTTTCTTTGCCTCTTTGTCATTGAACAGTTTCTTCCCTTTCTGTGTCCAATAATTGAATATTTCAGGTAGTATCTTTGCCTTGAAGAAGTGGGTTCAGGCTGGCACAGTATCAAGTGACTGATATTCTTCCTTGAATTTGTGGAGGACATTGCGCTCTTTGGCAGTGTAGAGGGAGTCTGCTCTTGGCTTTGTGGGTCTGTTTTTCATAGATTTTGCTGCAGGCATGATAAAGGTTGTTGGTGCCAGCATACATGTGTGCACTCATGGGATGTCATCCACAAGGCAACTGCGGCATTTGGCAACAACCACACAGTACCCATGAAATCATGTCTAACCTAGGTTACATGTTGGGTAAAACCCTTATCTCTCCCACATCTCTGCTACACATGAACAGTGCCCAATGCAACATGGTGCCACCAAGGAAGCAGCAGCGAAGAAAGAAAGGGAATCCATTGGTTGAAGGCAAAGATGAAGCTATTGATATAATCACATATGACACAGTTGTGACAAACACACCTGCAGGCCCATTGACTCGACAAGTTGAGATACCATTGAGACCCATATCACAACTGGCAACAAATGTAGGCTCTGAAAGGAAAACCATAGCCATGCCTCAGGGGGATGGGGAGCCAACATTTGATGATGTCAATGTGGCACCATTGCTGGATGAGCCACAGTATGTGAACAAGGTAATCCTGCATGTTAATAGTCAAAGTACATGTGATATAAGATCTCAATATATATAACAGCAACAAATGTGGACAGAGCAGTTCTGCCAGCATTCAGAGCAGCTACTGCAATCACTACTTTCACATGAAGCATTGCCAAATAATGGCTTCTGTATGCAATGTGTGATTGGCCAGCATGCAATATGGCAGTGTAAAGATTGCACACTACCTCATTTACTGTGCAGGTTTTGCATGCAAGAATCTCACTGTGAAATTCCCCTGCACAGGGTGGAATGTTGGACAGGCACCTTCTTTCGACCAGCAGCACTTTGGGAAGTTGGCACATACATTTTGGTGCCCCATCACTCAGGCCTGAAAGGAGCCAACTGTCTGTATGCACAGATTGATATTCTGGAGCAACTCCAGCTTGTGAAGGATGTGGAGGAGCAAGCAATGCTGTCAAAACACACCAGTATTGGCAGTGCATCATTGGTGCCAGAGGACGGCAATCACAAGGGGGGACAGAATGCAACACAGTTCAGGACCAACAGTGAAGATGAACCAACCTGGGAGGAATTAGATGAAGCACCAGATGTGAAGGAAATTGGTGATTACCTGATGGCAGAAACTCCTGTTGACGATGTTCTGGGACCAGTGCCAAGGCATGATGCTTTGAATAACCAATATGTGCGCATTGTCCATGTAAATGGAATCCATTACTGGGCACTGGTGACATGCACATGCCAGGGTACTGAGGAAGTTCATGCTGACCTCATGTACTGCTGGTTTGTGCCAACAACATTCATATGCTATAGGACTATATTCACAACTGCTGTTTTGGATGATTTTCGACTCTCAAACCTGGAGTGCAAAGTGACTGCCTATCAATATTTCCAAAAGCTTTGTTGCCTGACCTTCCCAATGCAACCAGCAAAAGCACCCAATTTATACCAAGAGCTCCTAAGAATGTCACGACTGTGGAGGTGGTTGAAGAAGAAGAAATGGGCTGGTCATGGTCATAGGACCAGCACAGCAGCAGAGGAAGTGCCAGGTGAGCTCGCCATATTTTGTCCAGCATGCCCACAACCCGGCATCAATTTGCCTGAAAACTGGAAAAATGATCCTCAGAGGTAAGTCCATGACATATTGCCATTGTATGATGTTATTCAAGTGCCTTCAGATGGGTGTACCAGAGATCTTTTGTTGCTAACAGCAATATGAAGGCAGATCACGTTTGGCAGTCACATACATCTGATGTCTGGCTTTCCAAGGGTACTGGCATGTTTGCAACACAAGAAAAATATCACAAATTCTTGGAGGCAGCAGTGGAGCATTTGATGGTAAGCATTGCATTTTGCAGTGCCGGCCTCTGGTACCAGCACAGGCATTGCCAAGGTATTGATTGATCCTCATAGAAAGCCCCATGTCAAGCTTGATTTTGTGCAGTTGAGCTTGCAATGCAAGGATCCAAAGCATGTGACATAACAGGAGTTGTGGGGATTGCCTGTGCATGGCATGGCTGCTTTGTGCCAAATGCGATTGCTGATCTATACAAGGGTGAACAGCAGAAAAATGTTGATTGGGTGCTTCTGCAAGTGCTGAAAACATCAAATATGGAGGCAGATCAGGGTGCCTTGCTTATCTATGACATCACCTGCCAGTACTTTGTTCACCTCAAGGATTGCATTGGACACCTCCTGCCAAGTGACCTCAAACTTGATCGTGGCATCAGCATGTTCCATGTTCATGGCCACAAGGAGGAATGCCTGTTCCACTATGCAACTTCTTTCATTCTGAATACAGGGGTGACTGTCAGTGAGATCCTTGAAATGCTTTGGTCCAACTTAAATGCAATCACACCTACTGTGCAGACAGCAACCCTGGCAATCAACAACCATGCAAATGACTCAAATCTTAAAAAGATGCTGAACATCAGTGTATATTATTTGGCTGTGGGTGAAATGCTGCTCACACCCCCAGATAGTTCGTGTGCTCTGTAACTGGCATAATGAGGCATCATTAATGGCCAGTGAATCCAGCTCATATTTTGTAAAAATAGCAGACTTGACAAGTCCAGAGGACCAAATCATGTGGGAATGAGTTATTGTTGATGCCAAAAAATACTGGTTCAACAATCTGGCAGCAATGGATATCCTTCACGCTGAAAACATGCCAGCCATTATGTGCCCACCACTCTCAAATCAGAATCCAGGAAATAATGATGCTGAGCGCTGGATCCAGTTGGCACTCAATGCAGAGGAAAAGCAGTACATCAGGTCTTACATTGTGGGCCCAAATGTAGCTCATACCCTGCAGAACTGAACTACAATTTATTTTTGACCACCTGGAAGATACAACTCAGGACACTCTATACAATAATCTCAATCAAATGTTGGAGTCCCTCACTGCTCAGCTCGCATCCCTTGACCAAATGCAAGAACAAGTTACTGGTCTCTCAAGGAACAGTGTTGATATTGAAACTATTCCAGTGGAGGATATTCCCCTTGATATTGCTGACAACAATGGTGTTGAGGGTGAAGCAGATGTTGGAAGCTCTGGCAGGCCTCAACCAGCATCAGGACCAGCCATGCCAACCAGCTGATTATCCACCTCATCCTGGCCAATCGTGATGCCATTGACAAGTAAGGCTCTATGAGAGCGTTATAGAGATATTGAACTGGCCATGCAGAAAGGTCAAGCTTCCAGGCATATCTCAGCACTTTGGCAATTAATTGCAGAGAAATCGTTCCAATATTCCCACATTATTCAACCCACTCCGAACAAAAGCACTCAGACATGTTTACATGCTGAAATCACCAAGCTCAATAAAAAGATTGCATTTCATTGCTGGTCCTACAACAAGTGCCAGTCAGCAATAATGTGCTTGCATCCCAATCCCGAGACACAGGCAACACTTCTGCCTCTCACAAGGGATGATGTCAAATCAAGCACAGCATTGCTTGACCCAAATAGGCCAGGCTCAACAAGCATCCATCTTTCCTGGATATGGCAAAATGGTCCCACTGCCGGCTCTGGCTTGCCTGCCACTGTGCATGAATGTAAGTCCAGCATTAGTTCTTTTACCACAAAACATCTCATTTCTCCTTCAGTCCAACAGGTACATTACTTGCATGCTCGGGCAAGGAAAATGTGATGGGAAGAAGAAGTGACACTCATACAATACAAAATGCAGTGGACAGTGTGATTCTTCCTCTATAATCACACTCTGTGGCAACAGAGGCAGATGTTGGCAGCACTGCCCAGACCAATATCATATGCTGCACACAAAGCAGCTATGTGGCAAGACATGGCCTGTGATGCTGATGCTGCCTTTGCTCAAACGAACGGCCTCTATGCCAGGCAATGTACCGGCACTTGAGTTAAGACCCACCAGTAATGGTGCAGAAAAGCTTCTTTAATAGATATCATTGTATTATGTCATCACACACATTCTCAATCAATCTTATCTTTTTCTTTAATCCTGCTCCCATGTCCTCCACTGCTGGAGTTGATTCAATGCAATCCCCATCCAATCTTGATTCAAAACTCGTTGTGCAATATTTTGAGTCCCATTTTCATGCCATCATAAGTAGATGGCAAAATACAATTGATGGCAAGAAAGCATTGTGGATGGAGAAAGGGCTTATCAAAGAATATGTGATTTCATCATTGCCCATGTGTTGACAATTGGCTTTGAGCTGACATGAATACAGTACTTTGTGATGACCTGGATCAGCCTTGAAGCTGTTCAGGGGCAATGAGTATTCATGATTCCATCTCTAATCCATGCTCTGGCCACCACAATTAGCCATCAAGACCAGACCTTCAACTTCAACCAGCACCTTCAACACATATTGGATGCTGGGGACCTAACAGCATTCCCCCTTGGCACGGTTACAAAATACGCCAATGACTGGTGGCAAAAAAAACGGGCACCCGTTGACTCACATTTACTAGACTTCACATTGCTGCCGACTTGCCTGGCATTCCACCAAGAGCAAATGGCAAAGGAACACAGCACATCGGCATCATCTGCAGATTCAACTCAGCCAGATGATCAAGTTCCTCAGTTCCATATCCTCCTTGAGTGTGAAAGATGTCTGTTGTACCATGGGGTAGCAATGGACGCCCTTCAGCACCTTCAAGTACTTCAGCACCAGATCCAGCATGTTGGAGTGGAGTATTGAGAGAAATGGCAGCTTACCATGCGACATACATTGGGATTCAACCAGCTTTATGAGCAAGCTGTCTGCAAAGAGGCCGAGCACGCTGCTCAGGCATATGAAGCAAGGGGCACAGCCTTTGACAAACCAGCATCAAGTTCGGCACCAGCAGCCACAACCTCAGCAACATCAGCCACAGATCCTTCCGACCCACAGAGGCATACATGTACTTCAAGGCCCAAACAGAAACCCAGAAAGGATCCTGTCAAGATGTCAAAACATGAACTGATTAACTTTATTAGGGAGCATGCCAAAGCTGAGCAAGATCACATCTCTCAACACCCTTCCCTCAAGTGGACATGGGGAATCGACCTCACACCAGAGGACATATCCTGCATGCGACAAGCTTGTGATAATAAATATCAGATTCCTCACACCGGCTATGATAAATCCTTGCCTTGGGGATGCCTCACTGGTGAATATTCATCTGCCAAACAACCTCCCACCAGCACACTGGCACCTGATTCCCCAGTTCATGTTTCATCCCCCATGCAGGAGCTGGCCTCAGCCAATGTCCCAGAGCATTTCAACCTCTGACCTCTGTGTCATCATGCTTCGTCCTCCATTGGCTGGTTCCTGCCATCTGTTTCCTATACCCCTGCTCCTGATGCTGGTTCCCCTGTTCCACATGGCACCAGTGTTGGTACCCAAATCCATAGATCTGTCATCACTGCTGTCCCAGCTAGTGCCCATGCTAGTGTCAGTTCTGCTCAGTCTCTCCACATCTCGCCTTCAGCTGTCCTTGCAGTGCTTCAGGTGTTGAACGTGAGCAGTTCATCACTTATGCCATCTCCACCTACTGCTACCTTCGCTGCCCTCAATGCTGCCACCAATACCTCATCGGAATCTGGCAGTGTACCCAGCCAATGTTTGCCCTTATCCCTCACTGCCATGCAGAAAGCATTGATGGATATGTCCTCCGATCATGAAAGCTCCCCTGCCAAGTCAGCAGATGATGTGCTGTCCGCTGGTATGTTAACTAGCAGGTATATTTTCTTTTATCTTGACTCACAGTCCTACCAATAGGCATTTATCAAGCACTCATGGATGTATCATCTGATGAAGAAGGGTTCCCCACTGAGTTGGCATCAGATCCATTGTCTGCTGGTAAGTCACCTTGTGGCAATGCTCTCTTCCATCTCAACACACGATCCTAGCAGCAGGCATTTATCAGGCACTCATGGCTGTGTCCTCTGACGAAGAAAGCTCCCCCATTGAGTCAGACAGTAATGTGCTGAGCACTGGTCAGTCACCTTCCTCAATACTCAATTTCTCCATTTAACTTATATCTCTATAGAGTCCACTGACCATCAGTCTGTTGCATCTGCAACAGACATTCATCATGTCTTGCTCAACATGCTGGACTCCGACAAAGAAATGTCAGCTTCTCTGGCCAGCACATCTACAGAAGTGTGGCCCTGGCCCTACACTGCTGCAGACTTTGACGCATATATGGGGCTGGATTACTATGCAGGCAAACTGGACTAATAATAAAAATACTATGTATCAATGTCTCTCTCTGTTCTTGAACATGTCCAGTCTTAAACCTCCCAAGTGCAAAGAACTGGTCAGCTGCCAGCTAGTTCAGATGCCAGAGTGGTGGTACCACAATGCCTGTTCATAGACTTACATACTGGGAGAGCCTGCAGTACAGCCAGTGGGCCCACTGGTCCTGACTCACTCAATACATTGTATGTCTTCACTGGACTGAGTCACTCACTACAATGTAGGTGGACTATGTGATCAGAAGCCCAACTCATCTTCCTCCACCAAAACCCCTTCTAATTCTTCTCAGTCTGGCAATTGTCTGAACTCATCTGGAAATGCTCCAAAGTCATCCCTGGGCAACAAACTTGGTCCAAATGGCAAGCTCACCCTTCAAGAATGCCAATGTTGTTTCAACAACAACCTCTGCATGTTCTGTGGTGATGCTAACCATCAGGTAAACAACTGCCCATGCAAGGCATCCAGGGCTGGTGCTACACCAGGTCTGTCTGCCTCTAACCAGAAGGCCAAAGGTTGGCAGGCACAAACCCAGACTGAGGCTCCAGCTAAGAGCCCCTCTACTTCGAATCC
>JAEUWS010000143.1:0-11405 GCA_018524945.1 Podaxis sp. C-F-92630
ATCCTCAAGCCTTTGCCTTAGTTGCAACCTGAGTTCATACAAAGGTCATAACACACTCACCATTAGGGCAAAGGTCCCTGACCACATAAGAAGAAGACAAGAAGGTATGAGGGAGGTGCATGGAGCAAGTGGCCACCCATGGGAAGTCTTACATGTGACCAACATCAGTTACAACAAAGACAGCACTATTAATAGTTCTAGTGGCCTAGGTGCTGTTGTGCCTGATAGGGACCCAGGCCAAGATGCCTTGCTGATAGGAGCCATGTCAATGTTGAGTGGCATTAGTGTCCTCAATATTGCCTGCTCCAAGTATGAAGCAGATCCCACCTTCAGGCCAGTGGTAACAAGGCCAGTGGAGTACACAAATTTCATTTATTCTGATGGCTTGTACATGAAAATTGGGGAGTGCCTGGTTTTGTGCATACCTGACATGTCCACAGGTGAGTGGAAACTTTGGGAAGCTATAATAGATGAGGTGCATTTGCTGTTGGCTCATTTAGGGGCCCAGAAGATGTTGGATTACATGTGAGAGCATGTTTGGTGGAAAGAAATGGTAAGGGACATGATGTCCTTCTGTACCTCATGTGTCACTTGCAGGCACAGTAAACCACTGAATCAGAAACCATATGGATTGCTCAATCCCTTGGATGTACCCAGCTGAATGTGGGAGGCAATTGGCATTGACTTCATTGGTCCATTGCCTGAATCCAGCAACTGGGATGGGGTTTTTGACAGTATCACTGTCATTATTGATTTGCTGTCCACTATGGTACACTTGGTACCCAGCCAGATGGACTACATGGCTAAAGACATGGCCAAACTGGTATTCACTGAGGTCTACAAACACCACAGACTCCTGAGATCTATAGTAAGTGATCAGGACACTTTGTTTACTAGCCAGTTTTGGGAGGAGTTGAATGCCCTCATAGGCATGAAACTCTGGATGTCGAGCACCTACTACCCAGAGATGGATGGGTCGACAGAATGAGCAAACTGAATGATAGGGCAGATGCTTCGACACACAGTGTTGAAGGACCAGAAGGACTGTGTGATTAAGTTGCCCATGATTGAGTTCACAATTAACTCTGCTTACTCAGAGAGCATGGGGTTTGCCCCATTCTTCTTGAACATGGGAAGAATGCCTCACTTGCTGATTTGGAATTCTGGAGAACCAGCAGAATTTGCAGGTGTATGGAATTTCACTATGAAGTTGAAACTCACAATCATGGCTGCCCATGACAACATTATTGCAGCACATATTAAGCAAGTCCATAATGTGAACAAGAGGCACCAATGGGCACCATTTGCAGTGGGAGACTATGTGTACATGTCTACTCAGAACATGACCCTCCTGAAGGGCCTATCTCATAAGCTTTCTCTGAAATTTGTGGGTCCATATCTATTAGTGGAAGACTTTGGGAATAACTTGTTCCAAGTTAAACTGCCTAATGGGCTAAAGGCACAAGGGGTGCATGATGTCTTTCATGCTTCGCTGTTGAGAATTCATGTGCCAAATGATGACTGATTGTTTCCAGGTCGTTCAGAGGCCCAATTGCTGGTGGAGGGTGATGATATGGTGCCAGAATGGGCTGCAGAGGAGATAGTCACACATGCAGGGTCTGGAACTGCCTCCATATTTGAAATCTTGTGGAGGTCAGGTGACCAGAGCTGGTTACCATATGATCATATTGCTGAATTGGATATGCTGAGACACTATCTTGAGGCACTTGGGGTAGAAGACATTGTGAACCTTCCTGAGGGTACTGGAAAGCCACCAAGCAATGATCCCCAGATTTTTGTTGGCTACCTCATGGCTGCAGAATACTTATTAGAGGGGTGTGTGAGGGTAAATGTCTCAACAACCCACATGTCCTTGTTTGACAACAATATCTCAATACACCCAGACATTTTGACAGACCATAATCTCAACATTTTCATCAGGAACATCAATGTCACTGACTCCCTCCAAGCCACTCCAAACAACCAACTATCCAACCTTCTGGTAACAACACCATCAGCCTCCAACTCACCTGACACCATCACTTCTCACATCACTGCTCTCAGCCTCTCTATTCACCTCAGTACCCCACCCCTCACTGGCTTCTCCTGACTCTATGAGTATCACTATGGCCTGTACTACATCACCATCAATGAAGACACCATCCACAGGTACTTTATATCTGCTGAGGAACTCCAAATGGCATTCTGCTTTGATAATGCAATGAGGAAAGGGCTGGGGGCATACACTGGTATACCATTGGGCTACAACCAGATTGTGAAAGCTATCAATGCTGATCCTGCCATTGGTGAACAATGGCTTGCATGGTTTGATGAAAACACTAGAGAATGGAAAATGGAAGGAAAACAGTTTTCAAGGGATGTTCTCAACATCACAGTCCCTGAGCCCTACATGGCAGCTTGTTGCTTCAAATACTGTGAACACCTCAACCTCATTGACTCCAATGATGATAACAACTGAAACTGCCTTCAATCTCTGTTACAGGCATGCTACCACTACCAAAACCATTTAGAGGAGAAGAACAACAAGAGAGGGAGGAAGAACAGCAGAGCAGTGGCTGGTAAAAAGGGGAACTACATTGGCTGAACAAGTCCTACATGTAGAAGCCTTTTCTCAAAAAGGCTGGAGGGCATGTGTGATGGATGAACATCATTTGGCCTACTGGTGACAATTTTCAGGTTTTCAGATGTACTGTTGCAATTGGCTCTCTCTATGCCCTTAGTCACTCCTTATTATTCATATTAGTTCACTGACCAGTCATGTTTCACCTAAATTCCCCTTAAATATTCCATATTTGAAATATGTCTACATATATAAGCTGGTAGATAGGTGTAGGAAAAATTCAACGATTCTTGAAGCCTGTGATTTACCAGCTTGATTAAGTCCATGTGACATTACTGTCCACGCTAGCATCACACTTCTAGAGATATGAGGAGAAGGGTTTCCTCAATTAGCTTGATGACACTTCATTTAGTAGGGCAGCATCCAAGCTTATGAGCTCTATTGATGTTGTGATAGAGTTGGGTGCAGATGTGACATTCCTCAGTCAATTGAGACAACAACTTAGTTGCTGTGTCACTGCACTGACATTTCATTGCCTTGAGGGTGTCCTGTGCATCCTGAGTGATATTGAGTATATCAAGCTCTAAGAGCACAGTAAAACAGAGGTTACTTGCCTCTATTTTAGCCTCATCAAACTTATGTTTCTCCTGCAAAGCAGAAGAGTAAGTAGGGACAATGGGAACAGGGTTTTGAGATCATACTCAATGAGAAAGTGAAGGAAGCAGATTGGCCTCCTGTGGAGAGTGCATGGCCAGACATTGTTGGACCAGAGCCTGAGGCAGAACACAAGCTGTGTTCACTTTAAGCCTTTGGATCTGATCCAAGAGGTCAAAAGGATGCATGTCTGGACCAGTGAAAGTCCAAGCAGCAGGAATGGGGGTGTCTGGCTACATCATTGCAGCAGGTACAGCAAATCCAGCCATGGAATTGGCTGGCTTGGCCTGGGCAGAGGGTTTCTTCTTCTTGGGGGCCCTCTTCTTCTTTGGCTTGACAGACTGCCATTGACCTGGCTGACTGACTTGGTGTCCTTGAGGCTTGGGGCCATTGGATGTTCTATCCCAACCAGCAGGTCCAGGGACAGATCAAGCCCAAGGCAGGTCAGGATAAGTCTTGTTCCAGAGTGATGGGCCTCCTTGGTTATCAGGAAGCTGAGCTTTGTTTGCAGATTGAGCATTAGAGGATGAAGGATGAACAGACATTTTGTTGCATCCAGCTTGCTGTGCCTATTCTGAATTTAAAGCATCTGCAACCAATTTCCAAGTTAGGGCTACAATAATCATCTTGTTTGTCAACAAGGACTGTTACACAGAATCCCATTCATCTGGAATTGCTGAAAGAAGAATCATGGCTCTGAGAACCTTAGGGATGGCAGCAGTAGCTTCCTCAACCTGAGCAAAGAGAGTTGCAATCTCAGTAATATCAACTGCAATATCTTTCTTGCCATTGATTCTCTTCTTCAGAGCATGGCTGAACAACCCATACATTAGGAAAATTGAAACTGAACTTTTTCCTAACTTATGGTAACTTATAAAAAATATAAGTCAGAAATAAGGTAAAAAACATGAGCAGGTTTTATATCTAGCTTATTTGTCTTATTTCAAACTTGTTAATGCCTTTTGGGTAAGTTGCTAGAAGTGAAGTCAAAGAAAATTGAAAGTATCATAAAGACTTTAAGGATTTATATTACTGTCAGTACAAAAAAGTATTTTCCAATTTGTAAGGCCCCTAACTTGTTAGTAAGTTTGTTTTAAGTTAAATTGAGTTTGGTACATTAATTTTTTGGTAAGCTCTCAATAAGTTCCTTAATTTTACTATAAGGTTTAGAAGGAAATTTAATTGTACTATAAGAAATCATTGAGATGAGCTTGAGCTATCAAAAAAGTCATGCAGTTATTTTTAAAACTGATCCAGTTATGTTGTAAGTCATGACTAAGGCTTAATTAAGTTATTAAAAAGATCATAGACTATTTACAAGAGTTAAAAAGAAGACAAATCACATTCAAGTTTTTTTCTAAGCTTGTGGTAAGTTGGGAAAACAGTTTGAAAAAGATGATTAAAAGCTTATAAAAGGATTTAGTGATTATGAAAAAAGGATCAAATGCAATAGGATCACTGTAAAACATGAACTAGTTGTTGCAGGAGGATTTCTTGGTAGGCTTGGGTTCACCTTCCTTCAAGTGCTTTGATGAACCCTTCTGAAAAATAGTAGGCATTAATGATACAGGGATTTTAATGGTAGGAAAGTTTGACATACTGGTTGCTTTGCATCACCATGCTTTGATGATCCTTGTGAGGAGCCAGAGACATTATGTGCTGCACTCTGAGATCTACCATAGGCTTGTTGTTGGAGCTTATTTGACAGTGACAAGCTTTGGACTAACTTGCCCTAACCTGCAACAGCAGCATCACTATCAGGCTCACTCTCACTACTAGTGGCACCCTCAAGGATGGTGGCTCAGGGGTCATTGTCATCCTCCACATAGTCAACAGTCCTCTGTCCTTGTCTAACATACTTCATTGCACCTTTGATAATCTCTTCCATTTCTTTGGCAGGGATCACATTGACTGAGGTGGCATATTGCAGAGTCTTGCATCCCTAGGTTTGTAACAAGAATGATACATGTCCTGTCATTCTGACACCCTTGCTGTTCAACTGTAGAACATACTTGACTGTGAAGATATTCTTCTGCTGTGCTTCACATACACCCTTGACAGTAATACTACTATTGGCCCAGAGGCTGGGCACTTGTTCAGCCTTGGTACTAGATTAGAATCAGAGCTTGAAAACAGTATACAACCAAAAGTTACAGCAGCAGTGGCTAATGCAAGGGCACTGTGAGGGTGTTCATCTTTGTCAAAGATTAGGCCATCAACCCACTTGGTCCCTTCAACCACCTTGAGGTGAGTGGCAAATGTTTGTAGAATGAGTATGTTCTGGAATCAACCATGAAATTTCTTGGTGAAGGCTGAAGGCATGAGCATGATAGAATAATGGTTTATGATGAGAAGAATAAAAGGCTTACAGCTGGAATTGTACTATTTGTACAGCTATAAACAAATCACTGAAGGTCAAACTGGTGGGCAGCCCACTACTGCTGTTTGCTGTTGGAGGCACTGAATGTTGGGTTTGCATCAAAGAATTCAATGAGTGACCAAATAGTGCCATGCTGAATGCTTGTTCACCAGGTATTACTGAATCATTGGATGGCCTGTAGTGATCATAGTGATGAGTATGATGTTAGTGTAGTATGACAAATAACATACATCAGCAAAATCCAACCCTAATTTTTTTGTCTTTTCATGACTTTAAAAAAAATTAAGTCAAAAATAAGCCACGAGTTCTCTAAGTCACATTAAGTTTTATGCAACTCTTGCAGTGGGCTTACATGTCCTTTAAAGTGACTTTTTTTCCTCTTGTGGGAAAGAATATTGGGTACTACACAGCTCATTCTAGCATGTAGATAAGACATAAAAAGTCCAGAAAACAACTCAAAGACAAATTAAGTATTATATCAAGGTCATACTCAAGTCAATAAAAGTTGTGCACAAGCCACTCAAAAGTTTCAGCCAAGATAAAGGTTGGGCAATATTATTGAAAAGCAGGTATCAACTCCGAGTCATCAAGGAGTTACAGTTTGTCAGAAACATAACATGGCAGTATAGAAATGAAAATGGAGGCAAATACTAAATGAGATGTCATATGATTAGTAAGAGGAAGGGGTATACACCAGAGGATTGGCAGAGACAACAACATGGCACAGATACAGATCCATCAGAAAATGAGATAGGAATAACAGCAAAGCAAGACAGCAGATTGCAAATTTGGAGGTGCAACAGGACCTGTCATGATAGGGGATTAGTATACTGCAGGTTGATATCAAATGAAAATATGATATCTAACCTTGAGTTCAACCCAAGTGTGGCTTCTGGATCTTCTGAGCTCCAGCTGAGGATGAGGAGGCACCATTAGAGATGCAAGGCTTAATGGGTTGCTTACCCCTCTTCTTGGGGACTGGGGTGTCTTTGATTTCAATTGTGTCAATGTCAGATGACACACTGAGGTCCTGGATTGACTTAGGGATGGTACCCCATCCACTAATGACTTCAACCTCCTTGGTTTCTGCACCCTTGTCTTCAAGATCACCTCCCTCACTCTCACTATCAGCAGTCTTCCTCCTAACAAGCTGGTAGTGAGAATCATTTTCATTATCCAAATCATCATTTGGTGGTGCTGTGGCACAGGCTTTGCCAACAAAAGCTTGACCAGCAGTGATGATGGCTTCCATTTCTCTAGCACTTAACTTGTTAATTGAGATAAGGTACCTGTGTGTTGGTTTTGCCCACTTGTTGGCAGAGAAATTGCTGAAACTGGTTGTTTCCTCCCCCCTATTGTTGAGTTGGTGAACAAACTTGATCGCCTGTTTCTTGTGGCATTTAGCCTCTTTGACATTCTCAACAGTCAATGCACCATATGCCCAGAGTCTGAGCACATGCTCAGCCTGCAAAAGTGAATATAAGGATCACATTCAGAAGAGTAGAAAACCATGCACAGCAGCAGCTGCCAGTGCAAGTGCACCACAGGGCAACCTGTCCTGACCATCAAATGATAAACCAGGAGCCCACTCACTGTCCCTGACAGCTGTGAGATGAGCCACAAAGGTTCAGAGGATCAATTCATTCTCAAAGGGGCCCTCCCAAGCCTGAAAACAATAGTAGGGAGTATTCACCAATATAAAATGTGCTTGTACCTCTCCTTTCTTGGATGTTGAGTGATGAAAGATGAACCTCTGTCCTTCAAGTTATTGGAGTGCCCAATGTCTTTGCTTCTTATTGGAGTCACTGGAAGTCTCAGAGTTGTTGTCAAAGAATGCAACAAGTGACCAGACTGCAGTGTACTGGAATAGCACATGCCATCCATCACAGAGGTGCTGCATTGCCTATAAGACATACAAGATTGAAGTTACTTTGAATATATGAATAAAAGCATGTACCTTTATAACTTCAGGATCATCCTCAGCTGGGTTGTAATCACCTCCCAAGTAGACCTGTCCAATGACCTTGATTGCTTTTATGATTGATTCACCTGTAATATACCAGGGGTTGCTGAGGGCAGCCACCCACTGATAGAGGGCTGGTAATAATCTCTTCACAAAGTTCTTGTTTTCAGTGAGTTCAGTCAGCAGGTGTTCATTTTTAATATGCTTGTGCAGTTTCTTCTGCTTTTTGGCTGGTTCCTGTTTGATGAGGGCCTGGAAGTGAAATCATAAGACAATAAGATTAACTTATGGTCACTAGCAGCTGTGACTTACTTCACTGGTAAGTCATCATTTCCCCTTCAGTGGGCTGTTGATTGCAGCCTCCCTTTCCTCTCCATAGCACTCATCATAATCCAATAGGCCTCCTATACTGTTGTCATTGTTAGCAGTATGAACTTCCTTCACAGCAGCATTCAGCATGGTGTGGTGGGGTGGAGAGGGTGGCTTTGACTTGGGTCCTTTGTCCTTTGAGGCTACTACCTTGGTAGTGGCATTGGACCTAGTTGGAATGCCATAAAGGATATAAATGATCATTTTTACTGGAGAATCAGAAGCTACTTATGAGGTACCCAAGAGTGCATGGGTATGTTTGGCTGTTTGGAGTTGCACCTCATGTGCACCTCATGTCAATCAACAATGACATGCTGTAACAACAATGTCACACACCTTCTTTGCCTCTGCTACCTCTTTTCCCTTCATCTTCTTGTCTCTTTCAGTGATGCCTGTCACTTTTACGGCCTTCTCAGTCATTTTCTTGGTTTCCTTGCCTTTAGCCTGGGTTATGTATATAGGTAAGTCTGAAGTTTACAAGAAAACAAATCCTAGTGTGCTTACCACTTGACAGGGATTAGGTCTTTTTGGCTTTCTGGCCTCATCAATGTTCCTTTCAGACTCAGTGCTGCCTGTGTAGGTAAGTTTGATGTTATACTACAGTGATCATCTAGATACTTACTCACATGATAGAGTTTGTTGTTGCTGCCTGCTTGGAGGTCTTGGATCGAGGTGTGTTCTTACCAGCCTTTTTAGCTTTGACATTTGCATTTGTGATGGCTTTCAGGTCCACAACACAAGTTTTCTTGGGGGGAGGAGCCACATCACCATTCACAGACTCAGAGTCCTTATATGTTGGTCAGTATATGCCTAAGCTATAAATGGTTATAGCTCAATTATGTGTACAGTTTCCTTATTCTCTGTATGTTGGTGCTTTGCTCCTGAAGCAACTCACTTGGCCTGAGTACTACTCCCTCTGCCTGTGGGTACTTCCATAGATGCATCTATAAATAACCACCTCAGCCAAGTTACTCATAGGGGATGCAAGATACCTACCTTCAATTTACATTTCTGGTTGCTTGGTTTCAGTAGCCCTTACCTTCTTGATGGTTGTTTTACCCTTTGATACACATTTGTGGTTCTGCTGCTTCTTGCCCCCATTTACTTCCTCAGCCCCACCATCCTTATCTGGGTCTTGGCTGCTTGGTAGCTACCTCAGTCTAAACCTCTGAAACCAAGAAACCATGTGGTGGATGACGAAGAGCACCCTTAAATGTTAATTATCCAAGCCCAGGCCCATTAACCATGTGGTCTTGGAGCCCACAAGACAAGATGTGCCTGAGCTTAAGGCTCAGACTTACTCCAGAAATTATTATCCAGTTTCCATATGGTCCCAAGCATTCTAGAAAACATGTAACATGTGATTTTGTACCTTTCTAGTTTGTATTTCATCTACAATATAAAAACCCCCCAGGCATGAGCTGGACAGGCAAGGAACCTGCTCCCAGTAGTGCATAAGGGATTGACCACTCAATTCTAAGTGCTAAGTGAGAGTCTAAGTGTTTCTTCAGTCATAGACCAATAAAAGATGAACCTAAAGACACCTAAGACTTCAGAAAAGACAAAGACACTTATAAAGAAAAAGACTTCTCAGTTATCCATGCTTTGCTAGCAAGGTAGCTACTTACAGTGAACTGACTGCCTGGTGCTAAGAGAGCATTTCGAGTTGGCTGTTCTAAAGAAAAAGAGTAGTCTAGTTCAGTTTGAGTCAGTTAGTCTTAGAGTTTTAGAGTTCTTCTCTGATAACACTGTGTGTAAAGGGCACTGCTGTTATAGAGACCTTTATTCTGAGCTTGTGATTGTGTAGAACAGTCCACTGAGCTCTATTTTGCTTTTGCATAACCCCAACCTCCTCTATTTTCTGTTCATTGTCCCCCAAAACTCATCTGAGGACAGTAGTAGCTACTTAGCTGCACTTTGTCATTTTTGTAACTACTACTATATTCTACCCTCTACAGCACATTGGGCTCCTTCCACTACCTGCCCTCAGGTGGCAACCCTACAATACTTTCTCCACTCAATTATCTTCCTTGAGTGCAATTTCAACAAAATCTCCTTCATCCCAAATTAGCACCCCCTCTACTCTCTTTCATCTCCAAGCAACACCCACTTCTTGAAATCAAACCTTCTAATGCACTCCACAAATTCAAAAAAACTGCCCCTTCTGAGAGACACTACAAAGAAACAGTTCACTGCAGGTCTAGTTAGTCAGTCCCCATCATCAGTTTCCCAAAGATTGCAAACTAATTAGCCAGCACTCTTAGATCAAGTTGTCAAAACTCTCTCTGAGGTCAGGTCCACAGGACATACCTGCTGTCTTCCAGATGTCTGCCTGTGCCAGTGTCACCATCAGCACATATCTAGAGGCTCAGAACAATCATGGCACTTCTGTATCATGTCACCACATGGCCTTGGCATTGGCTCCCCTCGTTGTGCCCCCATCTGGCCATAGAAATGACTTGAGGGCTTGTCTCCCCCCAATCACTGATCAAATGCTTTGCACAGGAGGTTCTCTACCATTCTCATACATCAGGTTGCATCCTTCAGGCTGCTCTCTGCTATCATGTTGAAACTATCCATCCCAGAATTCCTGATCTCCTGCAGAAAGGGCAAGTTGGCCTTGCAATTCACAGGGAGCCAGACATATCTAGCTGCATTTTCCCTGCCACAGAACTTGCACTCAAAGTCCAGAGGGGCACCATCATATTCAATAGGCAAACACCAAAGAAACCATCCCTCAGGACAAACTTGTGTCAACTGCTTGTGTTACAGATATTCCTCCCTCTATGCCCCTGTGCATCAAAGCTCTGAGAATGCTGAAGCATGCTAATCATGGCTTCAACTGACTCAGTAGGTGGTGTCCCCTCCCCCCTCCTTTTCCCCCAACAGACTTTCCTTGCTCCCTTTATCCTTACTTCACAATTCACTCAAGATACATGCTACTCCAATTGAGCATGGGCTAAACTATCCAGTCTTCTGGCATGGGAGATTGGTTGTGGTTCATTCAGGTACCATACCCTACTGCCCAATCATGGACTCAAGATTCTCACACATGACATCAACCAAATCAAAGCATGTGAATCCAAAATTCAATCCACAGTGTTAGACTTTGTATCTGACACCCAACTTATTTCTGACTCATTCCATCTCCTCCACCCACTCACTAAACCTGGTGTGCATATCATCAACAAATTCCCCGAATGCATCAACTTCCATAAGATGCCCACTCCCACAGACAACAATGTCCATGCCTGACATCTTGAATCTGCCTCTCATATTCATGACCAGGCATTTTCCTCCTCTTCCTCTCTCATTGTAGCCACAGATGGTTCAGTTCCTATTTCCTCCTCCTTTTCTGCCTTGTCCACTTATTTAGTTTTCAATTTGTCTTCATCTGACATTTTATCTTCATGAGTTCTTCCTTGCGGAGAAGCTCTTCCTTCTGACACTGAATCATA